>JAUMHL010000011.1:7750069-7766190 GCA_032362345.1 Sandelia bainsii
ATTCCACCTAGAAATATAGTTGTTTTAACATTTACTTACTGTAAAATTAACAGTTTTGTTTGGTTTAATAGTTTAGCGAATATTACTGTTAATAAAACACTGCTTCATTGTTTTTCTATTTACACTTTTTTTATGACAGCACTTTACTGTTAATTTCACAGCCATTTTTTACAGTGTATCCAAATTCTCTGGGCGTTATGGGCGTGTCCAATGATCTTTATGCAATTTTTGTGATCATTGGTATTAGCATTAAATGTGAAGTCAGGCGGAAGACATTGTTATTGAGAGGAACGCATTATGAAGAGGCGGAGTTGGGGTGGGAGTCAATAATGGCCAAAAACATCAGTTTCTCTTATCCCCTTTAAAAGCAGCAAGTGAAGGGGAAAGACTGAGATCTTGCAGAAAGAGTTCATCTCTAAGGACAGAAAATTCAGGAGTTAACACATTAAATTACAGAACACTAAAATTATTAATATACAGTAAATCGCCATAAATATGTCAAAAATTAGCAGGCAGCTGATCTGTATTGCGGCAGCAGTTGCTGGAATATCTGTGGGCTGCTTTTACTATGCAATCAGTTAGGCTGAAGGAAAATTAATTTACACTCGCCTCTTCCTCTGCATATGCAAAAACAGCCATTTATGTCTTTAAAGTACAATAAATAGATGGGTGTAACTGCAAAATATCAGGCTCTATTTATAGACTAATATTAAAAATGGAATATAGTTCTCTTATATTTAAACTAACAGATGAGCTGTTACAGCAGTGTGTGAAGTCAGCAAGATGTTGGAAAGGTATCATGAGCTGATTTTGACCAGAAGAAAAACAAGTGAACTTTATCCACTGACATTTTTGATTTGTTTCTGCCTCTGCACTATCAGCATTTTGTAATTTATTTTATGATTTATTATCTCATGTCAGTACGCATCCTGACAGTATCATAAAATATTTTTATATATTTTTAAACATCACTGCAAGGAGCAAAAATGAATACTGACCTTTATGATCTTTTTCACGAGGCACTTGGATTTTTGCATTTAATAAAAATGTCCTTAAAGATCTGATGGAGTTCAACACTCTTGTGAGGATAACTGCATTACTCTAAAATGGAATGTGTGCGTAAAAACCTTCCTGTCTCATGTTTAGAAAATCAGCTAATACAGTAAATTCAGGCTGATCCTGATAATTCTGAGTTCTGAGATAGAAATAATTAATGAAAGTTAAGGTGCCAGAACTACGTGCAACCTCTTTGCCAAAATCAGAAGCTACAGATGAGATGAGATACTTTACTGTGCAAAAGTCTTACGCCACTGTTAGATTCTTTTATTAGCAATGCTATGATGGCCATATACACCTCTGGAAAAAATTAAGAGACCACTGCAAAATTATCAGTTTCTCTAATTTTGCAATTTAAGGGTATATGTTTGAGTAAAATTAACATTTTTGTTTGATTCTATAAACTGCTGACAACATATCTCCCAAATTCAAATTCCAATTACAAATATTGTCATTTAGAGCATTATTTGCAGAAAATGAAAAATGGTCAAAATACCAGAAAAGGTCCAGTGTTTTCAGACCTCACATAATGCAAAAAAAGCAAAACAAATTCATATTCATTTTTACACAACACATTAATGTTTGTAATTAATGTTTTAACTTAGGAAGTGTTCAGAAATCAATATTTGGTGGAATAACACTGATTTGCAATCACAGCTTTCACGCAGTGGTCTCTTAATTTTTTCCAAAGCTGAATATTTATTTCTCAGTTTTTTACATTAGAACAACTACAAACACAAAAAGTAGTTTCTTGGCTGCTATCTTTCTACAAAGATCATTCCTGATCAAGGAAGGATCAACTTGGCATCCAGATGAAGCTGCCAGATGCTGAGCCATGTCCTTGCTGGACTTCTTCTGGTGTCTCAAAGAAGAAACTTCTTATCAGATTTTGACAGGTCTTCCACTTCTTTTCTCCATATTCCTACATAGGTCACACTCAATATTTGTCTATGTGATCTAGTTGTATTCTCATAAACAGACACACATATATATATATATATATATATATATATATACTTCTGCACAGTAGTGTAAATGTATAATTTCAGTTACTGTGTGATAAATACAAATGGGATTAAACTCACAGCTATGTTATTGTTGGTAATTTTACCTAATGTATTTAAAGTATTGTCATACATATACCACATACCAGAGGTTAATGAAAAAGTGCAGCAAACAAAAAGAGGCCACACTTTAAATAAATGAAAGGTGATTTTTTGGAGCAGTCCCTGTGCTGGCTAAGTGATGGCACGAAAATAGCACTGTGTCTGAGACTGCAATAAGAGGGGGTCTGATTAGGTTCTATTGCAAATGCTATTTTACCTAATCTGCACAAACATAGCCCAAGCCACGCCTTTTCTTTCACACCAGTGCAATCAAGTAGTACCCAGTGCTAGGAAAATTGCAAACGCAGGCACAGCCTAAAGAAAACAGGGTAGTTCTGAGGAAAATTGCATAAGAGCTGCGTTTGCACATACACTGACATTGCACCTGCAGGAAGACCCTTATAAGGATGCCTCCTCAGTGCCTCAGTAATTGTGAGCAATTGCGAGTAATGAATGAAGACAACTGTCAGTCCAGTGACAAATACTTCCTCCTGATTAACTAAACTGGCATCAGCAAATATAGTTCAAACCCAGAACAGGCTATAGCAAGATACAGTGATATTAAATAGGTCTGTATTCTTCTTGTTACACATAAAAGTACATGTAAACCTTTAGTGATAGCACGTTGTATCTCAGTTTTTCTACAACCAACAACAGAGACAGAGGAAAACTACATGCTCATGGACACAGGTTGCATGAACAGTTGCTTCCCATTAAATTGAAAGAAACAAGGAAAATCATCATTGTTTCCCTTCTTGTCAGTTATGCTTAAAACCTTCAAACCATAAACACACACAGCATTATCAGATTAATGCACACATATCAACACATATCCACTGCATCTTTTGCAATAAGGCGGTTTACTTAAGCTTTCAATGTCACCCAAAGTCACGTTTATGCTAATTTTCTCTGTAGTAAATAAATGTTTTTTTAAAAAGCTGCAAACACTTGCTGTTTTGTGTGCTTAGGCAATATCAGAAAGCTACGAGGATGCTGAGGCTGCTGGCTGTTTTATTGCTCTGCATGTGGGCAACATCATGACATTTGCTGGATGCTAATTTCCGCTGTTGTGCTTCTGTCATCTGTCTTTGTGCAGCATTTGAATTGGTATTAATTGTGAATACCTGCTTATCAACCCTACACAACATTTCACATGAGCGGACTGCTTAGTCATGAATTTTTGAGAATGTGATGTGCTTAAGTTAATAATGATCTGCTACATAGCTAGTGTGTCAACCCAGTCTCCTAAAATTACATTCCTATACAACTAAACTGCAGTCGCAAATATATTTTTGCAGGGAACATAATTGCAACTCGATTACATTTTCTGTTAACATAATGATCATACTGTATGTTCACAATTAATGTAAATGACAAATCGCAAATAGGATGACACTTAACGAAATGTACACAGGTGACATATTTTTGTCCACAAAAATATCTGATCTACAGCATCATGTTCTTCTGCTATAATAATAGATAATGTGATGTATGACATCCACATACTGTATGTGACTCCAACCTTAATAAAGAGTTGACCACAGCATGATAATTACGTTTGCTACAAAAACATAATTGCGGTTGCAGTTTTGTTGCATAGGAACTTGCTGTTTTATGTGCTTAACTTTTAGGAGATGGTTCAGTGTGTGTAAGCCTGCTGCTGCATATCAGGCTGTGTTTGGAGTTATTCAGACTCAACTGTGGAGATGCTTTATTGGTAAACATCACAGAAGGTAGTAGGGAGTAGTCTGCACCTATATACTGCACCTTGCATTGGTCTATACGTCTAATGTGGTTGTGACGGGGGCTTCTGACACAAACTTTTAAACAATTTTTGTTTTTGGAATCTTTAATCTTGTTTGTGCAAAGCTCTGTGGATGCTTGTGGAAAGTGGCAAGTCAGAGCCAAGCATAAATCTATCTATGTTGTAACTCTGTATTCACATAGAAATCTCCTCCATGTTAGTTGGCTGAACTATAATCAATTGTCCCAAAAGGCCTGAGACAAACATAAATATCACAGTCTGTTCATATGTTCCCATGTTTATTTTGAACACAGTCTTGCATGCATAACATAGAGTGTACAGTGGGATTTCTCCATTCCATTTACTTTACATGTCTACTGGCTAAGTTTCAAAAACAACTTTTTACTCACATTTTGTTTCCCTTGAAAAACTAACCCAAGGGCCAACTCAGTTCAGTCCCATATTTTTCAACCCGTCTTTATGTGAAACACTATGCTTAATTCCCCAGTTGGTATTGTATATAAATAACCACTCTCAGTCTCTCATCTACCAGAGATGGATTGCCCCCATTAATGTGGTTTGTGCTGCTAAATTATTTAGTATGGAAGATGAGTGAAATATGTTGGGTTGTGAATACAAACAAAAGGAAGCCCAGACTGAACCTAGTGAGATAATGGTAGGACAGCCACGTCTTCTCATCTGGGATAAACCATACTGTAGAAAGCAATTGTCTATTATATCAGAAATCCCCCTCAGAGAAAGAAACATTTACAATTCTTTTCACTTAACAAAGCTATGTCTAGAAAACTCTGTGCTGTATGTTTGATATATGCACAAGTCCATCCTTACTGTCTCATTCAAAAGTGAAACTACCAAATTGGAACATCTCAGCATGCTCCTGTGAACAATGAACAGCTGCATCTGTTTTTGTTTTGAAACTGTATCTTTGTGCTTCTGAACTCTGCATAACCTTCAGAAATATTGAAAAGAGTAGAGCGTGTTGATAGTTTCGTAGGGAATTTTTACTCTAAATTGATCTTGGCCACAAAGGACAATAGTCAACACTTTCATTATATGGATTTCAGTTTTGATTTGAAACACTAAAAAGCACAGTTAGATATGCAAAACAAAGTGTGAGCAGTTTTGAAAATTATTTTTTCACACCATCAAAGCTCATTTATGCTCAGCAGCTTCTCTTTTCTCTCCATTACTCAGCAGTATTTAACACTTCTCCTCCAGGTGACATCACTCAGGGGACAAATTTATAGCTTGTTTAGAATTTTAAAATATGTGCCTGAATTAAATGAACACGCGTTGTGTTTTGGTTAAGTACACCTTTGATAACCAAAGTTAGGCCAAGGTGCCCTGGTTGCCCATATTAGGGCTCATTGAAACCTTCTGATTTATTGCTGTTTTCATATGCAACGTCATATTAGGTGATTTAATTAAACTTTACTTGAAGGATCACCTGGCCCTTTATGATTTTAATTACATGTTTTTTAATGTTTTTAAGACCTACAAACTATAATAAATGTGTTGCTAAAGCTTAAACATCTTTAAAGTCCTGAAAGGTGGCATGGCACTGTATGTACTTGTCATAAATGAAACAAAGTCATTATCAAGTAGTACATTTTATTTAAAGGCCACAAAAGCTTTTAGCCTAACAGAAAACGACTGCAGACCTACTAGCTGATCTGTGAACTTTCCAAGTCCTCAGACCTAAACCACCATATACGGTGTTTGTCTCTACCCTCTCATATGACCCATAAGAGTGTTTGTTGAAAGAGTGCTCCCTTGACAGCACATATTTGTTGAAATTACATCCTTTTGGCATCAGGTAACAAAACGGCACCTGGCACCTCTTCAAATGACAACACACTTTTTTGTCCTAGACAGTCGAAAACACTGGGTTTCAACTGTTCAAATATAGGTGTTCGGTTGGGTTACAGATGCCACACACACACGTCAACAACAGAAAACATTTCACACTGGACTGCAGGACAATGCTGCGTGACAGTCCTGTCACTGACTCAACCATCCACCCCAACCTCCTCTCTGGAGACGATGGGCTACATAAAAAGTCGGGTTCATTGACTGAAAATGTAGAACAGTCCATTAATATCTGTGGGCTACTGAATGTCACTGAAAAGTCACCAATACTGGTCAAGACGTTTTAATTTTGTTGAAGAAGGCTTCATTGGGACCACAGACAGCTTAAATCTTTAAAGCATTGTTTACTGTCATAGAAACTGATGCCAAAATGTAATGCCCTCTGTTGTGTCTTTTAAAAGTTCTCCTTGGACTCTGTATGACATACAATACAAATATTATTTTTCTTTGTGGAAAAGAAACAGCTCTGCTGGCAAGTTTCTGGCCAGTGAGTTACAGGATTTCATCCTCACAGATGGTGCACTTTTGCAGGAGCCAATCCCCACGAAGGTTGTTATACTTTAATGTTTCCTTTGATACATTTTAGCATATTTCTTTGTTACATGCATCATCTACACATGAAATGAATATCCCAGTTTATTTTTCTGATCATTTCATCTTCTAAGCAATGCATATTTAAAGTGATAAAAAGCAAAAATGTTGTAATGTTTGGTGTTTTAAGTCATCTATGACAAATTATAACCAGAAATAACGGAACTTTTCTGATTGGTTAGGAGGCCAAACCTTTTAAATTTTTGGAAGTGAATATGGCAATGCCGTGACTCTTGGTCATAGGAGGCTTCAACAGCACTTATCCATATTAATATAAGTTTTGGAGCATATTTCTAATCAAAAATATAGAAAGAAAAAAAAGTTACACCTTGAAGATAGATTAAATCAGCACTGTTACAGACACTGTTTAAAAATGCAGCATTTAGTAAACATTTCATTAGGGAATCTCATTTTAAAGAACTTAATGACTCTTTGATATCAGTAATCTGTCTCAAAGCTGGGTCAATTACCCAGGCTTGTAGGACAGCTGACGAGCAGCTTTTTACATTGCCCACAACAGCGCTGCAAGTTTTTATCACACTAGTTTCCCATGAGCATGCACTGACCCTACCTTTTAAAGCAGAGCTCGTCTTAATTGCCTGGAAAATTATCATCTGTGCTGGGAAAAGCAAGGCTCAAACTTTGTCTTAATTTCTTCTGTCCTGGTTCTGTAATGGCTCTGTGCAAGATATAAAGTGCAAAACTAGAGATGTGTGGCAATTCCTATACTTTCACTGTATATATTTTATAATTGCTTGTGGAAACATTTCTTATGTCCTCTAGTTACTTACAACTTAACAGGTGGCAACATGATCTTGCTTTGCATCAGTTGTTAAATCCCATAAAGCTGTTTTAAATAATATGAGAAATGAAAGCTCCATAGATCTTTTTTTCAGATTATCTTCGGATAACTAACTATTGGTGACTTTTTGTGTCAGTCCAAGCTAGAATTAACTGGGTTATAACAACAGCAAATTAATTTATTTTTTTTTTTTTTTCTCCTTAACTATATCATTTGTTTCAATAAGTTTAAGGATAATATTGCAATAAATATGTATAATGCATCCAAATGAAGAAGCAAAAACTGTGGAGACTGACAAGAAAATCACACACAACAAGATAATGTACCACACATACCGTTGAGGAGCCTTAGCAAACACTAATCTTTCATTGTTCCTTCTGTGGCTAATAATGTAATCATTTGCCAAGAACCACTGTTGCTATTATATCCATAGCAAATTGATGGTGACTACATCAATAATGCAATCACTCCGGTGACCAGATGTGAAATTAATCATAATATGAAGACATCAAATCATTGGTCACAGATCTCACATGGTTGTATTTTATTAGAGGAAGAAAATATGCTTCTACATGATTGTTATAACAGTAAGTGCTTTGTATCTTGTAGATTTAATGGGTTTATATCATATATAAATGCAGCAGCTGGAACATTAGAATTAAAGTAGGAAAGGCCTCTTGTCTAACAGTAAGACTGCTTAAATCTTAAAAGTGAACTCTGAATTCAAAATCTGCTCAGGTTCAGGTTGAAGCAGGTTTCTAAATCTCCCTCAAGTGTGTGGGGTTGTATGAATTTCAGGGTAATGATCATTCACCAAGCCCTATCCCCTTAGTTACTGTTGCTACACCTGCCATGCTTTCCCTCCTCACATAGCATGTATAGTGTGCAGTTTTGCAAACTGTAAACACTTTAAATTCTTATTTTTAAACTATAGGTCCCTGATTCCGGACACATAGACAAAAGTACGCTTCTCAATTTTAATCAATGACCTTTTTGCTGGCTGAGTAGCTAAGCTAAAATTAACTCAGTGGATTACTTAAACATGGCTTATCTTTGATGTCTCAAAATGATGTATTTCAAACTATCTGCACTCGATGGCTAAATAAATGATTTGACGCTAAAAGACTGAGCCTAAAGCTGCATGTGTGGTGAAAATCCACACAAGGTGATGAGCAGGATCAGCAAGACAAGATCAGCCAGACATTTCACTTCAAATATTACTAGAGAAAAGTTTTTTTTAGGATAGGAATAGCTGATAATAAGAAGCCTAGATGGGATTGGTGGAGCTTAAATGTACCTAAATCTAATAAATAGCAAGATAGAACTGGTAATATTACTATACACTCTAGCACCTAGGACTGACTCCCACACATTTTGGAAATAATACACAGTGACTGTGCTATAGGGAATAGATTTTTAACATAACCTGTAACCTAAGAGAGTTTAATTCTCCTTAGCCTTACATGTAACTTTAGTTAGGAGGGAATACACTACAGGCACTCTATCAATTAAAGTTTCAATTAGAACACAAACAAACACACTGCTTAATCCATTTTTCACACTTTTGCCCTTTTATTTTGGTTTTGTATTTGCTAAAAAAATGCAATGGAAGAAATGACAGGTCTTCTGTGTGTAGTTAAGCTTGCTAAGCTACTGTATGTTTGGACAATTACTTTTGGGGATAGGTTCAGTAAACGGTCAGTTGTCACCACTACAAAACATAGTTATAGTGATTGTTTTCTTAAAAAACTTACGCTGCTATTGTTCCATGTGTTGTGCCTGGACAGAAGAATGAACAGTGTCAAATAATTGTTGCTCCTTGCCTGGGGCGAGCATTCATCTGCAACAAGGCTCAACTAATGAAGAGAGAACTTGAATCTTAAAAACCCCTGCTGAGCACTTCTTTAGCCACATTCTTTCAAACACAAATGCAAATACACACAGATCAGTAATCCAGTATTCCACTAATCTGTAATTTGTTACTTGAATAGTCTTGTGTAGTTGAGGGCTTACTGTAGAGATGTGTGGGTTACTGTCTGGCATCTGAAATGTCCCATTTCACATTTTTTTTGATTTAATATCTGGTGAGTAGGTGTGATATGAAGGCATGAAGCAAGAGTGCAGGTCATGTTTGTTTGATCTCCTCTGTATGGGGAAATAAACATTTGGTAGAGATATGTGTGTTGATAGCGGGTGAGGCAGCCAAACTAGAAGCTGATGTTGGATTTGGAGTCCAATGTCAATTCACACAAGATGCACAGAATTCCCACTTGATTGGGTGCAAGACGGAAAGTGAAAAACAAGCCAGTAGAGGGGATGGGAGTTGTAAGGAAATATTCATAAATTATAGTCTGACAGTAGTCAACTATATCATTCTATGTTTTGGTATGTGTCCGCATCTACATTATCACTGTAACTCTCACATTAAACTCACTTCCATTTGCCTTTTGTGGAGCCCAGCTCAATAAAGCCTGAAATTTCCCAACAGCCTACTGTCAGAGGTGCCCCCCCTAACCATTCAGTGACAATAACAATCCACCATCGATGTGATGTTGGGGGACCGATTGCAGGTCTCTTCAATTGGTCTGCCAGCAAATTGCTTTTTAATGTTTCTCACAATCGCCCAAAACAAAGCGGATTGTTGTCCATAAGCCGTGCAAGGCCATTTAAGTGAGTGTGATACATGACTCACATAGGACTCCAGGTGTCAGTGCCACTGTGGTAAGAAAGAGAAGACAGCTCTGGTGATGGGGGAAGGTGAGCATGAATTAAGTGTATGGGTTTTGGGATCATCGTGTTGAACTGGCTGACTCTGGGATAAATGCTGAGGGAGTAGCTGCACTGATAGAAATGTTCTTACTTTACTTTACTTTACTTGGCAGACGCTTTTATCCAAAGCGACTTACAAGGGGAAGACACAAGCAATTACCATTCGAGTTCTGTAAATTATGAGTTACTACAAACTAAGAGCCCTGATAAGACCCAAACTTCTTTTTGAACTGAAGCTTTGCTGTGACCTGGGCATAATTTTCACTGTTAAATTAGACCTTAATCTGTCTCATCAGCATGGCCTTTCAAGTGAGACTTAAGTGTGAGTGTGTGATTTTACTCTATTAGAGGCACTGGCACTGCTCATCACTGTTTTTCAGCTATGATAACAAAATACCCCTAAGGACAGTCAGCCAGTTGGCCCACCATTTTGCTCCAGACTAAAATATCTCAGTAACTACAGTATGGATTGCCATGAAGTTTTGCATATTAATATTCCCCAGGACACCTAATAACTTTGATGATTCCTTGTTTTTTATCTTTGGTGCCACCAAGGTTTACATGGATGGATTGCCATGAAATTTAGTACTACTTTAGAACTATCGATGGTGTGGATCCTAATCACTCTGGTAGTGGCACCTTTAGTGTTTCTAGCACCACCATGTGTTTTTGACATTCCTGTGTTTCAGTTAAGCATCTATTAGATTTTGTACTATTGGATTGTTGTGGAATCTGGTACAGATATTCATGTTCTTATTGTAATCCCGCTTATGATCCAAGGATCCAAGGTAAAGGCCATGCAAACTAAAAATGTTAACTTAATAAACATTACACCTGCTTTACATCAGCATATTAGCATTTTTTTTTTAGGTTGTTAGCACACTGGTGCTAGAATTTAGCTTAAAGCCCCACTATGCGTAAGTACAGCCTTAAAGAGCCACTAGCATGGCTGTAGACTCTAAAACTGGATTCACACTGAACTTTGCCACGTGTTACAGCACAAGTAGCTTTTTTCATCCATCTACAGTCAGTTATGGTGCCTATCCAGGGTCAGGCTGCAGTGGAAACAAGTTCAGCAAGCTAGTCCAAACTTCCCTCTACTCAGAAACCTTTTTCAGCTCTGCCTGGAGTACCCAAGGCATCCCTAGGTCGGTAGAGATATATAATCTCTGTGTTCTGGGTCTTGGTTGGATGTGCCTGGAAAACCTCTAATGCTAGGTGGCCAGGAGCCATCTTGATAAGTTACCCTAACCACCTCAACTTGCTCTTTATGACACAAAGGAGCAGCTACTCTGAGCTCCCTCTGGACATCCAAACTGTACCTTATATCTAAGGCTTAGCCCTGCCTCCTTACAGAGAAAACCCATTTCCATTTCTTCTATGCCAGATCTCATATTATTTGTCACTACTCAAAGCTTATGACCATAGGTGAGGGTTGGAACATAGAATGACTGGTAAATTGAGAGTTTTGCCTTCTGGCTCAGCTCCCTCTTCACCACAATGGTTTGATACAATGTCTGCATTACTGCTGACCCTGAACCAATCTGCTTGTCTAGACACTTTTTGGGATGCGAGTCCACAGCCCCAAGCATGAGGCCATGGTTCACTGCCAGAAAATTGTGGATTGCTCTCTTCAGGTTGGGAGTGAGTTGTTGCCCCAGTTGGAGTATCCCAAGGTCTTGTTCACAAGTGAGGAGCTTAGATAATTATTTTTTTCCTACATGTATCTGAAGCTATTATGCAAACAAAACTTATAACAATTTCTAAACAACTAAAGAAGAAGAGAGGTGTTTGATTGAATAACTCAGTATACCATAAGGGAATGTTCTCTTTTTTCTTTACAATTTTTATCTGTTTCCACTGAGGGTTACAGCTTCAGCCATGAACCCCCGTTGTACACGTCAAAGAATCGTCTTAAGCTCCCAGCACCACATCTGCTGCATCTGTACAACAGAGAACCAGCACACTGTAGGGTGCATCTAAAGTGAGGACCTCGCCTGAATAATATTAATTAAACCTCCCTAACTAATTGTGTGTTACTTTTTGCTGTCAACTAATTATGTTTTACACTCTTGGGGAGAAGCAAGATCCCCTGCTCACTGTGAAATTCCAGCTGTCATTGAATTTCAATAAGCATGTATTTAATTAACATACTAGGCCACTGGAGCGTATCAATATTTATTCCTCTTACAGACAAGACAGCAGTGCGTTTGTTCTGCCCACAGTCAACTGAAGATGCCTGGTGAGTTGACACAACATGCAGACAGAAATATTTGATTGAGGACCTATAATAATGTTTACTTCGCATGTGCAGCTGTGAGCAGTGTGCTTAATGTATTGTCTGTTTAAAGCATCTGACACTTTGACACTGTAAACAAACTGCCCTTTATGAGTGGAAGTCTATTGCTGCCACATATAGGTGCCGATTCAAATTGCCTCAGTGGTATGAATTTGGTAAGAACAGATATTGATTGAGTTTTACTTTCCTCTCCATCATCCGTTTGTCTTGTGCATCTGTCCTGCGCTGTTCTTTTATCAAGCGCTGGTTTTGACAGCACAACAGGAATCATCCATCATCTAGATTTACCCCCACAACCCTAATATCTAGCACACAGTCCAATGCCATAACTCCACAGACGACAAATGCATTTTAGAGGATGGTGCATGAGTGTGTGTATATGTATTCACAAATTTTCCTCTGTGAATGTGGGTGCAGTAGCAAGTAGCACGAGGACAGGGGGGTATAATAGTGACAGAGTGAGCTAAACTCAAACTCCAGCTGCCATGCCATAGGCAACTGGCCGAATATTTTCCCCCTCTTCTCGCTGGGTCAGCATAAAAAGTGCACAAAACAGCATCAATTGATTCATCCATGATATCATGAGGAGGAGGAGAAGGCCTATCTCTGTACAGCAGCCTCCTCCCTCCCTCTCTTTCATCCCAGCCTCTTCCTGCTGTCTCAGAGCCCTGTCACACATAATGAGGCCCGAGTTGAAGATGGAGCAAACCAAAAAGCCAAGACAAGCCACCGCGGCACCGACAACAGCTGCCAAGGCCCAGCAGACCACAGTGAAAATGGTACATATTTTAGCATAATGCTCTGTTGCTTCCCCTTGCCGTCCTTTGTGCTTCACACAGCAAAAGACCTGCGTATTATTCAATGATGTGTCTACCAATCCAGTGGTCCCACAAGGATTGCAAGGTCACAGATTCAAATGATGTCACATGTGTCCCAACTAATGATTCCCCACAGGGAGAGATTTTAGGATTTGATGGGTGGTTGTTTTTCAGTGCAGGGCACAGCAGGTCTGTGCAGAAGCAGACTGAAAATTCTCTTTTTTATATAGAGACAGTCATACAATATGTGCTCTGCAATGAGCACAAGTTGTTATCTCTCTAGAAGTAACCTCCAGAGCAGTGTTTCTCATAAGTGAGTGATGCTATTCGGTGAGCACACATCATTATCATTACTAGAGAAACAAGTTATTTCTTACAGATTTAATAACTTACTTTGGTTCAACATTCATAATGCACATTTCCATGTTTGTTCTCTCTTTTGTTAAACACCCTTCTTCACTATGTCTGCTAAATATATAGATAGTCTAAAACATGCGACACATAAATGTTTGAATCAATTTTGCAGGCCAAGATGGGATGAAAATGAATCACTCTGTAGGCCCTGTGTCCAGGAACCATGTTTAGCTTCAGTCAGCTGTTTAATAATTTCCTTTTTAATTTCACATATAACCAGCTCAGTTGGTAGAAGTTCAGGAAGGCAGGGCTATCAACCAAAGCCACCTAAAAGGTGTGCAAACAGATAAGTACAGACTTGCCACTGTCAAGACTCTGTTAGTCCACATAAATACACTACACACCTCTCAATTTTATGCACTAGAGATGACAAAATGAGAAGGTTTTTTTTTTTTCACTTTAGAGCATCTCGGGGATGGAAATCAGTGGATTGAGGCAGCTATTTCTTCCATTTTTACATCCCCTCTTTCTGTTACTTTTGCCAGTAAGCTCGAAATACATTTAAAGAGGCGCATTTTAGTGACAAGCGCTATCATGTCAACCTGAGATGAGCCAAGTGATCATAAAAGTGAAGTAATTACCAGAAACACGTGATTAGAATGTCATTTAGCTGACAAGGGCTAATTAGAGACGTCCCTTCTTGTCATCTTTGCTCCGATGACAGTCCATAATGGCAGGGGACCAAAACCCTGTTGTGAACTTTAGCTAGATGGGAATGCACAGATGAGATGGCCCTCTTAATAATTTGTGTCATTTCAGTCATGTTAAGTTTTTAACAGATATTATACAGTGCTCCATTCCCACATCAGCTTGTCTTTCTCTTGACCTCCACTCCCATTTGTCAGATTTGCTTCAATGAACAATGAATCCGTAGCTCAGCAACTGGCAAAATAAAGTCACTTTACATGTCGGCCCAAGGGCGCTGCAACTTTTGTTCTCATGACGTCAAAGTTCAGACAATGAGTTATGAAGTACATGACAAAGCGAAGAGCCAAATACAAGGAATGTAACCTAGAAAATGTTTCACACCTTTCTCTACAATTTTTTTCTACTTGTGAACGACTCAACCAATATCAGAACACTATTTTTATAAAGAGTACAACAGTTTCTTTTTCCAAACTGTTTCATTTTATTTGTGCTATGGCTTTGCTTTTCTTTTGTACATCAAAAACATGTGAATACATGCTACCAACCCCATTTCCAGAAAAGTTGGGACTATTTCTAAAAAGAAAATGTGGGTGGATACCACTCTTATATGTGTGTGACCTAACTGTCAAGCTACCGTGTCACTTAGCACAGTCCACTGCTAATACACAAGGAGGAATCCATACATCATTTCTGTGCAGAAACACCGCCAAGTTCCCTGGACTCTAGCTCATGTCAGATGTAGTCAAAAACTGTGAAAACGTGATCAGACAAGTGCACATTTCAGCTTTTCATGAAAAACAGCTATCAAGTTCTCTGTGCCAAAGATGAAATAGACCATACATTGTCAGCATTGTCATGCAGACTAGTCTGTTGAAACACTAAAATTATTGTTTTTTTGTAGGTTCAAATTAATTAATATATCACAGATTTTAGTTTTAGGTGCATTTGTAAAAAGTCCAAGCTTTTCCTCAAAATGGCGCTTCACTAAAAAACTGCAATCTGATCTTTTCATGTGATTTGAGCTTTTCTTACTGAGCTAGTTTCATCTTTATTTTCTACAGCTTCAAACTCTGTCTGCACTTATTGCTTTTTCATAAAGTGCTTACAGTATCTTGGCAGTTATAGTTTTTAATGATTTATCTATATTTCTTGGTCTGTATCATATATATTTTGACAACTATACAATATTAGCAGGCATGTGTTGTTCAACTTATACAGTACTGTCTTAGCTCTGTATGTCTGTCAGTGACTAGACTATACAATATAAAAACAATACATCATCTTTAGATAAATAAATCAACATATTTTAATTCTTATAAAGTTAAAATTACTCAATAAATCTAAGTACAACACAAAGAGTTGAATGTGTACCACAAAATGATTTTGATAAGCAGCTTGAATAGTTAATTTTCCTACAGAATACTTAATAAGTAACTCAGTTCCTAAGAAAAGCAAGTATATGTGGGTTTTTTAATAGTAATAATCCTAGAACTGACTGTAATAAAAGTGCAGACAGGGAGGGTTAGGTCTGCATTCTTCAGCTGATTTTTAGAGAAAAAGAAAAATGGTTGTAAGGCATGTTCATCAGCGGGAGGAAGTGTGTTTCTCTGGCACAGCAGCATCACTCTATAAACTGGCAAAGTGTTCAGAGGAAGAGACCCAACTAAAGGGAGCTGTGAAGTATGAAGGGCAATGGAATTAGATTCATTATAGCTGCAAATTGTAATGTGTTACATCCCCCCAAACACTGCAGTCAAGGTGAAGACTGTGTCCGCTTAGATTAAAGCGTATCCTGTAGCAAACAGCTCCCAACCCTTAGAATAACACTTCACACCCATACTATATCTTAATATACACTACTTACAAAAAGTTAGGGATATTTGGCTTTCGGGTGAAATTTCAGGATCAACCTAAAATGCACTATAACCTTTACAGGTGAACTTAATGTGACCTTCCCTAAACTTTTGAATGCACATGTCCAACT
>JAUMHL010000011.1:7774957-7794479 GCA_032362345.1 Sandelia bainsii
TCCAATCTTTTTTCATCAAAGTTGTTTACAAGCAGCATTTCTTGGTTATACTGAAGTGCAAATATTTGATTTAAGTAGATCATTCAGGATAATCTCCCTGACCTTGTCATAGTGCTGTATGGGCAACTTTAGAACTTCCACTGATCTCACAGTCATCCCAGCCTATCACTAAAAGCACAAGTATCCCAAAACCAAAACTAGAAAATTGGCAGATATGAAAGTAAAGAGCGAGCAGTGGTGACAGTATCCCATATATTTAGCATAGATCCTTTCCAAAGATCATGGATATTGGCTCACCTTGTTTTTGAGATATACCTCTCAACACAGAAACCAGATTAACACAAGCTGTGCTTCTGCGCTATCTCCTATTTTTCATTTTTCTTTCACTTCACCTTGCTATAGTGTAGTGTTATGGGGAAAATTGAGTGAACAATCTTCCCTGGGAGACTAATAATATCATGGATCCTGAGTGCTTGCTCTCTGTGATGAGGCCTAACAGAAGGCTTGACGGGAAAAAACGATGTGTTGTTCTCTGCTGGGATAACAGTCCAGTTCTCCGTCAGACAATTGCAGCTGAAATATGAAGTATACCACAGTTGTTGTTTTTTTGTTTGTTTTTTTTATCCTCAAGGGTCCATGAGGGAAGAGAAAACTGGTAGAGTAGAGGAAATGAGTGACATTGAGGAGCAAATGGGGCTGTTGAGAGACCCTCAAGTACCATGTGTGCATGTGTGCATTCTGTCACTCTCTCTAAAAAAAAAAGACTCACTTCAAAGCATCTAGAAACTCAAGACATACTTGAAATGAAGTGTAGCAAATTACTTGATAAGTTGAATCCTTAACATTCCTATGAATATTTCATCCCTGAACAAATTTTCCTCTTGCAAGAAGGACTGGGGGTGGTCAGCACTTTCAGTCACAACCACTTACATATTCTCTACCAATACATTTTGTTTAATGTAAGAAATAATGCAGTAAATGAAAGTTAAATCCAAGCATTAAGGAAGCCTGTTTATTTTCAGTTACAGCATATTTAAAGATTAACTTATTTGACTGTGTCATGAGTGAATCATTAAAACAAAGACTACTCTAGCTTAAATGATACAAATTTGAATTGTAATAATGTGTCAGATTCATGTGTTTCTTACACTGGCAAGTGTTCAGCACAACATCAAACAGCCGTCCACAGTGTCTTGAGTACTGTGCTAATGCCACTGAACTGAGAGCAGATCCCCAGCTCCCAAGCAAACAAGCATAAACTGTTCTACTGAGACTTCTTAAGGGACTACAAATAGCACACTGCACAACCAGCAGGAGTTAGCACAGTTTATTTAAAGAAAAGATTTTATAAATCAGTGTAAGAAAAATGCATTTAGACTGACAAGGTGTCAGAAACAAACATTTGTAAATTTCTTAAAATGAAATTGAGCCTCATTTCTAACTCTGTTTGCTTGCCAGCATTCTTCTTCACTGCCTTTTAATTATTGCACAGATTTGTTAGCGTGGTACTGCCACCAGCTGCCACTGAGACAGCGTTTATGTATTACTTGACTGTGTGCTCCTGTGTATATCTGTATTTTCTTGCACCTATGATGCAAACACAAGTAAAAAAATAAAAATAAACATGCCCCATAGCACTACCAGAGGTAAAACAAACTCCACTGAGTTAACTCGGTGTCAGTGTTGCCCAGTATGATTCGACAGATATTTGGTGGCAAATACACAACAGTAAAAGTTAAATCAAGTCAGGAGAAAAAGCAGCACCTGCATCTTTCGTCGCTTCTCCTCTTGAACCATGTTTTACTCTAGAAAAGCAGTGTCCTCTTTTTTTTACACACTTACCTCCTCTGAAGGATTAATCTGTTTCATTTTTCTTGGGAACTATTAAGTTTGAAAGCTGCACATGGTGCACTTCTTTTTTTAAAATTCCAAACCATAGAAAGTAGCAAACACAGAGCAAACATCTGTGTGTATATTGTATGTAGAAACTCAGACATAACCAATGGATTTGTGTGGGCCTTCCCTTCCCTGACATATTTTCAGTTAATGTGGGTCAGAGAAAAGATAAAGCAGGACAGTGCATGTAAGAATTCACAGAAGCTGACTAGATGGGTTTCTGTCCATTTGTGTTTATGCACATATTCAGGTAATAATGGAAACTCAAAAGGATCTTGAAATATCATATATAACATCATCATGTTTTCAACATTGTTGCTCTTTTAATGATGCCTGTAAAGGTTTCATTGCACCCAACTGGAAAATTAGTGATCAACTAACTCTTAATATTCAGTAGAAGCCGTAGAAGATGTTATTTTTTGCAGATTTTGCTGAAATTCAAAAAATAAATAAATATTACAAAATTATTAAACACACTTGTTCTGAGTGTACTTACAAAACTTGCTTAGAGTTCATGTGCAGTATAGAACACACACACAGGTTCTGCTATCCTGCAGATACTAACTATATACAGCTCTGGAAAAAATTAAGAGACCACTGCAAAATTATCAGTATCTCTGATTTTGCTATTTAAAAGTATATGTTTGAGTAAAATTAACATTTTTGTTTTATTCTATAAACTACTGACAACATAACTCCCAAATTCCAAATACAAATATTGTCATCTAGAGCATTTATTTGCAGAAAATGAAAAATGGTCAAAATACCAGAAAAGGTCCAGTGTTTTCAGACCTCACATAATGCAAAAAAACCAAAAACAAAACAAGTTCATATTCATTTTTACACAACACGTTACTAATGTTTTAACTTAGGAA
Source organism: Sandelia bainsii (assembly GCA_032362345.1). Classification (NCBI taxonomy): domain Eukaryota; kingdom Metazoa; phylum Chordata; class Actinopteri; order Anabantiformes; family Anabantidae; genus Sandelia; species Sandelia bainsii. Next base: position 7,777,729 of record JAUMHL010000011.1, read on the forward strand.
GTGTTCAGAAATCAATATTTGGTGGAATAACCCTGATTTGCAATCAAAGCTTTCATGCAGTGGTCTCTTAATTTTTTCCAGAGCTGTATATATGTACTAACTATACTGCTGATCTCTGTAAGAATCAACAGTCGTGGCTGCAGCTCACAGTTTTCTATTTGTCTACCAGTGCATAAAATGGAGTCACAGTGGCTCCATATTAAATAGGTACAGTTCCAGATAAATTTACAGAGGCTGACCACACACTGGCGGTTCAACACAAAGCAACACAGCGCCAAAGTAAACTTAGTAGCTGGTGAAAGCCATCAAACATTTAGCATGCCAAACATCCAGATATTTTTCTGATGAGCTGGCACTCCACACTAGGAATGCAACACATGTAAATATTGGGCTTCCAGTTCGTAAATAAGAAGTCCAATGTAATGCTGTTCTGTTTGTGCTAAGTGTGTAAGTAGGCAGTTATCTAGTGACATTTAGACATGAACTTGATAAATGACATATCAAACTGTACCGTTACGAATTTGTTCTGAAGCCTTTCTGCTCCCTAGTGGTCAAAAGTCGCCTAAAGTAGCTTTAATATATTTTTGATGAAGTCACATTCCACCGGAAAACTTTATAATTCAAACCACTGTAGGTATGTAGCTGTAAAATGAGCCATGCTTCCGCAGCTGCATGGTCTGTCTTTCACCTCTGATTTCTTCATTGAAGAATATGACGGATAGTTTAAAAGAAACACAGACATGTTTTTTCCAGGTTGAAAATCAAACGCAAAAGCAAATGACAGCATCAGCGGGTGTAGGAAAGGTTATGGTTGATGTGTTTGATAGATTTTTTAACACAGAGATAACCAGCTGTAGTTAGGCTGAACACCACTGATTGTCATGTGAGCATTTTTAATTAAATGTGACTGTGACTTATGACCAACACATGGCACTTAACCCACACATAAACATATGTTTATTTGCTATCAGTGTTAAAATAAAGGAACATATGTGGACAAGGCAGGGCAAAAAAAAAAAATCAAAAGTTTGAGCTCAGATTTATCAGCATATACACAACTCCCAACTTGTAAACGGGGCGACGTGGGAAAACCCTTGGCAATATATTAGAAGAATGTTCAAAAGCGAAGCTTCTCATCGATTTGACCTGTGTGGGCCTTACAAGCAGGAGCCATTAGTATATTCTCAGATGCTGTTTTCAGATTTGTTTGTGTAAACGAGGTCCCATGGCAATAGCGTGGTAAACAGATCCAGGATTTTACAGCTATCAATCTATCAGATAGCAGGGCCACAATAACCTGTCCTTGGGCATTCATATTGCTATATTTTTCTCACACTGCACTGTAATAGGTCTCATTTTCCCTCAGTTATTTTCTGACTGAAATGTTCCAGACATTCACTGTGCATTTCTTCTACAATTAAATCTTGAGCAGCCTTCTTTGAGAGTGGTTCAAAAAGGCTTTTGGTTACATACAGAAGAGCAGCTTTATAAGGCCAACTATCATTCTACAGCACAGCTATATATTTATTTTTCAGTAGCCCTGTGTGTTTTGTATGAAACTTTGGCTGAATACCACTTTCCATGTCTCACTTGAGCAAAAACAAAATGTAAGTATTCAATTCTACAATATTCAAAGGTTACTTTGAAGATTTCCATGTGAGCATAAAACAACTGTTTATAATTATGTATGCGCTGAAAGGTATTTTAATGTGTGCAACTCTGTAGGTCCTGGATAAGAGTATTTGTTTCCAAATGTTCTAAATTTCTTATTCCATTACATCCTGTTTTATCATTGTAATCTACATCAGTTCATATATTGTAATTTTTTACTTTTTTACACTTATTTAGCATCTTCAGTTACTGGTTACTTTTTAGATTAGGATCTTAGGATCTATATCCTAATCCTGAAGTTATATAACACAATGCATTGTTACCTGATGGTATATAAAACTTACACTCAATTTACAAAAGAATAAAAATGCTATTTTCACATGAATGCATAAGCAAAAAATAATATAAACAATATACTTACAGGGACAATTTTACCTTTACTTGTAATAGTACCCAGCCCTGTCTCCTGAAGATTATATTCCTTTTAAACTAAACCACCACTGTGATTAAATTTTTGTAGCGAACATAATCATCATGTTGTGACGTTCATATTTTTTTAATCAATTATGTTATTCCTTTATTAACTTGTGAGTTGCAAGGAGGTGGTTGGAGTGGATGGCGGATTAATATCGTGCAGGACTTACAAGCAAGAGAAAGACTCTGGTTATTGTAAGAGAAAGCTTGTGTTTTGATTTAAATTTTAAAACAACGTTGTGTGTGAAGTTACTGTTGATTTTTTCTCTAATAAACCAGTCTACAATCTTAAAACCAGTGTTGTGAGTGTCTGAACCTAACTATTAAAAATGTTAATAAAGTTGGAGTCAGAGAAGAGAAAATGGGATGTTATTGATTGGATATTTTGGTGATCACAAATACGTTGCCTGTGTACATTTAGTTTACATATGAAACAGAGCAATATATTTGTGAACTGACATTTATGTTAATTATACATATAGACATTATATTACAGACAATGTAATCGACTTGCACTTATGTTCCCCACAAAAACGTATTTGTGATTGCAATTTAGTTGAACAGAAATATAATTTTTAGGAAACTAAGTTGTTTTACCTAAACAAAACTTATGTGAATGTGGAGACGTGCTGTTGATGCCTCCCATGAAGTCAGATTCACAGAACAGCAATGGCAACTGTGCAGAAATATTTTAAATAAATATTAAATAAAAAATATTTTATACTTTTTGAGTGAAGTTCACCCTTCTTACCAATCAGAAAATTTCAACGAATAAGCATTTGTCTTCATTGTAATTTGGTAATGACTAATACCTGAATGGCTGTGCAGAGTGTGGCAGAGAGTAGCAGATGGCAGAACAGCGTAGCGGAGTAGGGAGAAGGAGGACTGGGCAGAGCAGAGTAGACTGAATCTTATGATACTGTTGGCTCAAAGGTAAAGTAACATCAACTTGATGCAATGATTCATGTCAAATAAGGCTACACAGAAAATTATGTTTGTAGTTCACACTAATTAAGAATAGTGTTGTTCCAATTTTCTGACCATTTTCTAACCCTAACCCTAACCCTAACCCTCATATCTGATATATTAACTGTGAAACCGATGAAACAAAACTAATGTAATGAGTGCATCCCCTAAAGACCAATATAGTCGATTAAAAATAACGAAATAATAAAAAGGACACAAGACAAATACAAAATATAAACAAGGATTAAAAGAGGGAACAGAACACAAAAGGTAATGCCAATCAGAGAACAGAGCAATTAGCTCTAGAGTGTAATTGCACAAATCAGTCATGCAGTTTTAATAAGCCAATTTTAGCTTGTGATATGTTTTTAATTAACCTAATAAAGCCACTTGTTTCCATTTTTTTGTAATTGAATGTTTTCTCTTGCATTAACTGTAATTTCTTTTTTTTCTGTAACACTAATTGAGATGTTAGCTTTAAGGCAGAAATCCTTTATACAAATACAGTACATGATATTTTTTTACAGTGAGGTTATGTTAGTATTTTACACAGATTTAAGAAGAACAAATAATTTATTAAGTCTTTGTTATTTTTATACTCTCACTTCCAGTTTTGACCAAATTTGACCACAATCAAAGGTTTTGCACCTCTCTCAGCCCCCAACACATGGCCAAAATATTAACCCCAAATCATGTGTGTGTGTTGAGCGTTAACAGAGGCATACTTTATGTTAGGTACACTTTACATGTTTTGATTTTTTGACTGAAACCAAGACACAGATGTTACCTGAAACTAAGTCAGATTGTAACAGGTAATATCCAGGTCATGATAATCACACTGACTGCTGAATCATTTATTCAGAAGTGATCCAGTCTTAATATAAGTTGTGTACAGTTTGATTTACATTATACTTGCATTTTAATAAGTTTATGCAGACAATGCAGAAGTGTAAAACTGTAAAACTATACAGATTGTCTGAAAAATGGGGGAAATTATTGAATTTTATATAGAAAACCTGCAGGCAGTGCATGTTTTTCCACACTCGCCTAGTTTCTGAGTCTGAGTGCTGGATAACAAGGTAAAATAGTACAAAGTGTATAGCAGCCATGCAACAAGAAATCAGTATGAATACAAGTTAAGGGATTACATTTTAATATCTATTTTGTTCTCATTATACTTAGATGGTGCGTCTTTGATATACAAACAGGACTGTTACAGGAGCTGCTTCAGATGTTTGTCTTATCCATTTCCTAGCCAATTTCCAAAACAGCTGGCATCCATCATCATTCTAACAATGTGCCTTGGCACCAAAAAGCCATTTGCAACTATTTCAGCACAGAAAAAAACAAGTGTCTGCTGTTTTTAGTTTCATTCTGTTCTCAGACTGAGCATCTGGAGCTTCTTTTTGAGAAGATTCAAAAACAAATAGACTATAAGGGCTCCAGAGTTTCAGCGGGTCTCGGAGAGCCATCTTTCTCTTATTCCTTCTCTATCACTCTTTCCCTTTTGCAGATTACTCTGCACACAACACACTTTAAAATTTGTATAGTGTATCGAAAGATTTTCCCCACGAATCATGCAGAAAATGTATATGTAATATATTTGTAATAGTCGAAAAAGAAATATGATGTCTTCCCCCCATCTACTTTTTACCATTTTTCCTTAGAACCATTAAGAATTGCAGCATCCTCTTAAACCATAACATATTAGCATTGCTAATGTGACCCCAAGTGAAGGCTATGTGAAGTAGATTCACTTGAATAATGCACCTGCGTTCACATCCTCGCACTGAGTTCCACCAAATATCCACAAAAAGAGCAGTTATGCATATATGTGCCCCCGTGGGAGTGGTTGCTAATACAAAGACATCCCTCAGAAACCTGCTTGTCTTGATCTTTCAGCAGAATAATCAGCGAGGTGATTGCCACGAGAAGTTTTTTACAAACTTGCAGCAGAGTTTGTAAAAAAAAAAGAAAAAAAAGTCGACAACCTCTGTTTCAAAAAAGTTGTTTTCAAAGATTAATGAAAAATAGAAGCTCCTGAAAGACCAAGCAAGTAGCTGATTGCCATCCTTGTCACCTTGCAGTAATGTTCAGGTAACGTTTTTAAATCAACTTCTACTTCCCATTTTACTCCCTGGTGAGATAACAAAAAACAGTTTTCTCCGATTAATTCTCAACATTACAATTGCTTGTTTTTTTTCATTCTGACTTCTCTCTTATCACATAAAACCAATCACAGGGTGTACCGATAAAAGGATATAATTAGGAAGTGGAAAAATAACACTCCTGCTCAGATTGTAAAATAACTGCTGAGGGGAGTTTTGGGGACAAGGGCAGCATGTCTGTTTTTGGGCCAAGAAATCACACCTTCCAGCAATACTAGTGCTGTGTGGAACCAGATGTGCCTTATTCCTGTAACGTATTTAGTGAAATATGTGTCTAGCTCTCAGTAGGATACTATTAATATCTGCATCACTCTTTAGCAGAGGGTAATATGTAATAAAGGTATTCTTGTCAAAGTGCCCATACCCATAGTTGAAGGTAATTTAAATCAAGGAAAGGAATGGCTGCTAATGAGGAAAACTACTGTATAGAAAGGTAATTAGAAGACATAAATAGATTCTACTATAAACATCTGCTGAAATAATGTTAAGCACAAATAGTATCCAAAATATGAATGAATGAACATTTAGGGATTATAACTAAAATGAAATACTAGATGTACTTCACTGTATTTGACTTTCTCCAGTTCATGCAATATTAATAAATGTTATATATGTAATATATATGATATATGTTTTACAAATAATAATTCTTCTTAAGGAGGGTGTTAAATGCAGGACTTTTACTTGTGATAGCGTATGGAGCTGCTTCCTCTGTCAACTTGAAAATCCAGTGCATCCCTACGAGCTTCTGGCCATTTCTCCTCAACCTTATGAACAAGCCACATCCATAGATTTGAGTATGGAAATCGGCGAACAGAGGGTGACGGTGGCTTGCTGCCAAATGAAAAAGGCTGTACAGTGCTTAAGCGTGATGGATTGGAGGCACTAGCCTAGCATAATAGCCCTGTAGTGGACCAGACCCGTGCTCAAAGAAAAAGCTTATACATCATGATACTGCAGACATCCAGCTAATACTCAGCCCCCACATGTCACAAAGGTACCAGTTTCTACATCCACAAACTTGATAGATTAAGACAAACATGTTATTTATGGAGCGAGCAAAGCTTTGGGAGCTTGTTTGTGCCTTGCCCACACATCTGTTTGCTGAAGGGGAAAGAGGCTGGACGGTGAGGACCTCTGAATCTACCACTGCCCAGCAGGTGGCCAGCATGAAACAAATCCAAATCAAACACAGAATACCAAACTGGAGTTATGTAAAGAACGCTGATATGAAACAATAACTTTTTTTTGTCCTTTTTACACTAAAAAATATCTTTTTCTTAAGAGACAGTGTGTGGGCTAGATGAGAACAGTTACAAGTAAGCTTGTTACAGCTTGAAAGGCTAAAGGGAAAGTATTTTTACTTTCCCTTTTCAGGAAACACTCATACATTATTAATACTGTACTGTACACTGATGATCACTGTACTGCCCCTTGGAGGGGGAGAATGTACCTTTTGTCCTTTTCCGCATCATAAAGTACAGAAGCTAGGAGTTATTCTACAGTGTTAACTTTTCTTTCTGTCCCTAAAGAACATACTGTACTGTATGTTTGTATCTAAGTAATACTAATTCTTATACATGCCTCAAAGCTAAGTGTTTTTTGTGTAACAAGCATAAAAATGTCACAGTTACCACTATCTTGCTTTTAACTTAGTAGTTGCTGAAATAGCTATTTTTGTGATTTCTGACAATACTATGTAAAAAGACAATTTCTTTTGTAATGTGCTCTTTAATTTGTTATATATATTTTTTACAGGTGGAACCTGTTAGTTATCGTGTTGTCAAATTGGAACCACACAATATGCTAGCAAGGGGAGAATATCACTCACAGTATTTCTCAGGGTAATGAAATATTTGGCTTTTTTGGAGTTTCGCTGTTAATGTTGTAATGCTGTAATGTTCGCAGTTAATCCAGCAATTTAAAGGTGGGACAGAGTCTCCATCCACAAAAGTAGAAGTAGCTTACCATACAAAATTGTGGAGATGATAATTAATGGGGTACCTGATACCAACCCAGTCTCCTGAAAATGACACTGCTCTAAACTGCAACCACAATTATGCTTTTGTAGCAGAAGAAGCGCTACATTTATTAATGGTATTTGCAAGATGCTAGTGGTAGCTTAAGTTGTATATTGTAGCTATAAATTCTCAATAAAAAACATTGCACGAATTCATACTAATGAAAGTTGCATATAGTCTGACAAAAATCCTCATTATTACACATTCCAGCCGTTAGAATTACTTAGATGATCTGCCTGTTTCATTGTTTTTGGGACCATAGAGCATGTACACTAGCAACCTCTTCCAGTCATGCCTCTCGGGCTCTCTGCAGTTACGAGAGGGAAAATAATAAAATAATCCTACAGCTCTTCTAGACTTTCCAAATGACACTATACCAAATGGATGAAACTGCAATAAAAAGAATCAATTCACAAGTTTTGATGCTCATAAAATTGTATTCACTCTTTTACAGCTGCTCCTTTTGTAAAGATTTTTTATGGAAAAATGTTTTTTGGGCCAGTGTGCGACATGTGATGGAAGTAGAAGTTGCAGTGTTGTGGTTTGGCCACTACACCAAACTGCTTAACAGCCCAGCGCCAATCCTGAGGACTTTAAGTACATCCACTAGCATGGCTTAAGATTCTTAGTCATTGCAGACTGTATAGTTTTTGTTTACGGAACGATTTGTGTTACAGTCTCTGTTTTGAAAAAACCCTATGCAGGTTTTTATATAGTTATCAAAGATAGATAGGTATATCTCCAGAGCTTACCCGTTGATTTGTTAAGCTAATGAGAGTATATTAATATGGCAGTGGAAGCCTGATTAATAAAATTGATGGGTCACGGTTTAAATTCCTTGTCGTTATAGCTGTGAGTAATATGAGACTTATGATGCCGCTTTCAGGGTGCAATCTTTGATGATAGATCTAGGATCATTTGTGTCATATTTGGAGCGCATTACATTCTCACTTAGAAACCGGGATTGCCTCACTAAGCATCCCTAGCACCTTGCAATGATATTCACTTTATTGATTGCTTTTGTCAAATTATCCAAGGTTCAAAATCGTGTATAACCATGAAACTAAAACACCAAGCATACAGGGGGAAGACTCAACCTGGAGTATTTTTGGAGTCTTGTTCTTTTTCACAGAGTCCCACATTTGATTAAAAGTGAGACTGCATCACTAATGTTCAGCACACACATTTCAATGGCATTACATTTGAAGTGAGGAGGAAAATCTCCAGTTCAGTTTAAATCTCCTCGCTCGGTAAACCTTTTGTTTTCTAATAATTTCCACACCAGAGAAGATGGGTTGAACATAATCTCATAAGCTGCTTAATTCAGATACTGTGACTTCATGACATTCTCTGCTGTTTGTAAACTCTCCTCAAGAAAACAGCAAGTTGCAAGGGTTGACTGAAAGACGAGGTGTATAAAAACCTGAGAGAAAGGCTTTGTTTCTTAGACAAAGCCAGGTGTGCAGGAACACCATACTCCAGAGGCCTGAGGTATATTAAAAGTTTGACCAGAGCCTGTAATAAAAAACCTTTGGCTCCCACTGTGCAATTAAGCGGTGGCTGAAACTATTGATTTGATCTTTTGTTTTGTCTATCCACCCACCTGTTACATTGCTCATAGGGGAATCATCACCAACCACAAACAAAGACACCCAGTAAGAAAAATTGTGGTATGGCGCGGCAATAAAATCTGTCTTATCTAGTATATTTAACATGCCATGTAGTCTAAACTCAGCTGTTTATTAAGTATACATTTACACAGATATTTTTGTACCATGATAATAGTCAATGATGATAATTGCCAATGGCACCTCTTACTCTACTGCAGCAGAATTTAGCAGGACCGTCTGACTATTAAGTTGTTTCTGCACCTCTAAACCCATTTCATCAAAATCTTAATATTTTAACCGTCATAAAGACAGGAAATTAAGCCTTACTGGTGTGTTAATTTTTAACTAGGCGTACATTACCTGTATAAACTGGCAACTGCTGTAAGTGTGTATGTCCATATGTATAATATACACATTTATTTCATCATCTCACTGAAGCATATTGATTAGGTTCATTGCAGACATGCAGCCATTGTTATATGATTGGGCAAATAAATTATTTCTTCAGTCATTTCACTTAGACTAAAAGAGTCATTTTAATGATTGAGTAGTTGATTAAACAACTAGATGGGTTTGCTTTCAGCCTCATGTTTCATTTTCTTTTTCATTTCCTCATTTACCCTTTGTAAAACTATTGACGTTAGTATTAGAGTAAAAATTGTTTGACCAACAATTCACAATGGTGAATGTGAGATTTCAATAAGCAACTGTTAAAGGGCAGTATTTTCTTCAATTATGTGTATAGTTTCCACAAGTTTTTAAGCACATCTGTGTTTTACTTGAACAAAACTGATGCTGTACATACATAAATAAATACATCTTGACGTCTAGTTCCTCATAATGCTGCAGATGTTTAAAATGATAATCCAACAGTACATTAAATGCAATTTTTATTTTCTGTCAAAAGACTAATAATTTTTAATTGCTGGTGGTGTTAAATGAAAAATCAAGGGGGCTCCAAAGTTATTATAATTTGTCCTCTGTGGACCATGAATATTTGTCCCAAATTAGGTGATAATTCATTAAGTATATAAGAAATATTTCAGTGTGAACTAACGACGATAGTATGACTCAAAACACAGCTACACCACCGAAACTCTCCAAGCTTTAGATCATGAGATGAATCTCTATTTCACATGTAATACTTTCACAATTTGGTACCTCGAGGACGTGTATGACATTTCATCTCAGCAGCTTTTGACATCACATTTTTTACAGATGAAGGGTCTTTGTGACAGAGCCAAGCAGTTAGGCTGACAGAACAGAAACAAGTCTTTGAGGCCACTCACAGGTGTTTTGTTTGAAGTTGAATTGAGAATATTTTTGCAGCAGTACTGAATAAGAATATGAAATAGTGTTTACAACAACTATAATAATCTTAAATTTCAGCTGCTGAGATGTAAATGTTTCGTTTCTCAAAGCACACCATTACAACACCCAAGGCTTTTTATCCACCAAGAATTGTATCAGCTAAAGAAACCGCTGTATAACAAATTGCGTGCTCCAATATAAACTTTGAAAGTGGTGCGAGTGTCTGCAAAAGCAACCAAACAATCATAAGGCAGTCTCAGAGCAGCTGCGCCTGATGAGGACAGATGTCTGCGTCAGGTTGTAAACGACTTCTTTACTGTTTACAGCATGAGGCTGCTGCCTCCTTGCCTGCCCCAGTCATGCATTTTGATTAACTCAGAATGTGAACTGAGTCCTGCCAGGATCGCTGTGACAGCCGCAGCAAAGACCTCATGAAAGAGCAAACTGTCAGTACTCCACCAATCACTCTATTTTAATTTGTCACAATGGCAAAGATCATCACTTAGACAAATATAGCTAATGCAACTGTGGCTTGTCTTTGGCTAGGCCTCCCACACACACACACTGAAGCAACTAAAACATGATATAAGGAGATTCCAAAATGCATAATTGAACAGTTTGCACCCAGCTTGATAGCTGGAAATCTGCTTCATTAATCAACTCCCACAGAGTTATGAAGGCATGAGGAGGAGAGCTTTATGCTGGAACAGAGCAAACATAGTGGGATGGCACTGGATGCTCTTGAGCCTGACTGTATCCCAAGCTCAGCTGCTACAGTTATCTTGAAGGTTATAAGTAATATTCAAAATATACATGTTTTATCTATGTCACAAATAATATACTTTGTCGGTTGGCATTCGAATATCCATTTTGATATGGAGTAATTCTTGTGGTCCTACTTGGTGTAATTAAATGTAGGCCCAATAGTGTGTTGTCTGTGTGTCGCTAAATTTCATGCCAGCCTTGAGGTTCGCATTGACCTGCCCACACAGGGCCCAATTTTGTGCATGTAGTGGCCTCAGACATGCCAAATTCAGACAAGTATATATATATTATAGTACAATAATTTAATCTAGTGGGTAAAACATAAGTGTGGCAGTCATGTTAATTTTGTAGCAATGTGTTTCTTGTCAGGTGCAGCAACAAGGTTAACAAGGCCAGCTTTTGGTTCATGAGGATCAACACTTATTGCCATGGAAGCCAATCTGTGCCTGTGGAGAAATGTGCACTGAAATGTAATCATTAGGATGCCCCATTAATAAGTAGACTCAGTGTGTTTTCGGAGTTTGTAAAACAAAATGTATTTTTTTCTTCAAACTAAATAAGTGTCAAAATCCCAGTCTGAACTTCCTGTTGCTGACTTTTATTTTGAAAATCATAAACTGTCCTGTTTTGATTATCCTCTAGATAAGTTGACACTAATTAATCTGATTGATTTTACCTGTTCCTGTTCATATATGAGCCAATCCTCAGACGCACTGCTTTTTCCAGATTGCATTGTCGGTTAGAAATGCGAGTTTCCCTCACCCACTGTTTTGTTTCTGGGGTTCATTCTGGTCGCAGGTGGCATCAAAATCTATCCATCCAAGGTGGAAGCAGCTTGGGGCTGGCACATCCCCGAGAACAGAAAACAGTTGCACAGGTTCTTGGGTTTTGTGAACATCAAAAACTACAGCTATGTCGCAGCCCCATTACATCAGCTCACTCCCGTGAAGAGAAAGTTTTCTTGGACCCTGGAAGCTGACCAGCCTTTTACTTTGCTGAAGAACCGCTTCATATCTGCTCCCATCTTGACTTTCCCTGACACCTCCAGGCAGTTCACGATTGAGGTAGACCCCTCTGATTCAGTGGTTTAACTGGTTTCATTTCTCTCTTGCCAACCTTTCCAACTCTAAAAACTATAAAGCTGATGCCCTCTCCCAGCGCTTTGACACCTAGGAAAGAGATCCAGAACCTGACTTTAACCTTCCTCCCTCAGCTTGCCGCAGAGTCACCCACCTGTCCATTGAAGAGGAGATGTTAGCCTCTCTCAGGGATGCTCCTGCTCTATTGGCCTGTCCACCCGACCGACTCTACGTTCCTGGCCACCTTCGATCCTGGATTCATGAATGGTGTCCCTCCTCACAACTCACCTGTCACCCTGGCATTGCTCACACCCGCTTCTTCATCCAGCAATGATTCTGGTGGCCCACGCTAAGACATCCACAAGTTTGTGTCTGCCTGCCCCGTCTGCGCCCAGTTCAAGCCCAGTAAGTGAGCCCCTAGTGGGCTACCCATCCCCAGGCAACCATGGCCACACATGCCTATTGACTTCGTCACCAGCCTGGGTCCCTTCCCCAAATAGTTAACGCTGTGGTGGTTTGGTTAGGACTTCCCAGACCACTTTGCATCCACCCGACCTTTCACGTCTCCAGAGTGAAACCTGTTGTACAGAGACCATGTACTGTATATTTAACAGTCATTTTCCAGCTTACTATCCACATTATTAAAATATGTCTAAATTTCATAATGAACCTCACAATTAGCATTTGAAGAGAAGACAGCATGACCCTGCTTATCTCACCCCATCACTAGTTGATCCCCCTTTATACTTTCTTTTTAACTTGCCTATTGTCAAAGACAGCCATGTTTGTACCTGCACAAGAAATGTAATGGTTGACTAAAAGTAAATTTGCAAAAATATGAAGCTTGGGAATAGTCTACAGTGTAGACTCTACACTGTGGCCATCGTACTAAAGATGAACATTTACTTGAATTCTATGTGTGAGGGTCTGGTTTGGTACTGTACTACTGTACTCCAACAGCCAGCTCTGTTTCTTCCCCTTTTGCATCTACAACCCCATAGTGCTTCCTCTTCTTTACATAAAAAGCTGTATTCCTGTGGGAACTTTTATCTTTCACCCTCCAGTTGAGATTTATAATTTGGATCACAGAACAGGAGAAGTCGAGAAGAGAAGAGAGAAATAGAGGAAGGAGTGTGGGTGTTTAAAGACAGATAATCCATTTCAAGGCTTCCCCACAGGGAGGTTCTGTTGTGTTGTGCTGCTTATTTGTTTTCAAGAAAGAAGTTGCTTTGCACTTCTTGTGCTTCCTGCTATAGGCTTGTAGTGAAAATGACACTGACACAGACGACTTTTGATTTGGGAGAAGATGGAGGATATAAATTCTGCAGGAGAACTGAGGGGTTTCCTAAGTGAACGTCCCTGTGTTCAAATGGCCTTGCTGGCCCAGTAGAGTAGGCTATCTATCATTTAGATCACTATCATTGACAGCCGTTCTCTTTGGCTCCTATCAAGAAAAAAATGACCACTGCAATTCAGATGCTTCTGACATTGCTGCACATGCACATGCAGAAGTGTGTTGAAATATGATGCTGTTAATGACCTGAAAGCTATTTTAAAAAGTAAATGACTGAATGTTATTTTCAGTATATATAATTAGATCATGTACAAGTACTGTACAGCATAGAGTGATTTAATTGCAGTGGATTTGTGTAATTCCATCTCCTGCTGAGGTTTCATATATTTTTCTTTCTGCATAAATACACCTTAATTTTATATATATCATCCATGTTTCCAACTGCAAATTGCACATTTGCATAAGTCGGTGAAAGAGCCTCATCTATAAACCATAACATCTGAGCAGATGCGTGATAGCCACAAGAGAAAACAATGAGCAATTTACATGCAGCATTCTTGCAAAGGCACAGAGTCAGCCAGGGAAGCTCTATGGAGTCTGTTCATGCTAGTTTCATGCTGCTTGACCAGTCAAGTTATATTACAGATCATATTATAGATTCACATTTATCTAGTATTAAGTCACTTCCCAGTTCTGCAATGTATTCTTTAATCTGCAGCATTAACATTTTTTTGTGGAATATTTAATGATAAAAAGAGGTGGATATATTGGATGAACCTTGAATAGGTTCTTTTTGACAGATTTTTTTATTGTAATCATAGAGGTTTTCATCATATCAAACCAATGTTTGATAGTCTTTTCGGTAAGCATGCATATATGCATTTATTCTACTGATGTCAGCAATATTTATATACATCTGTATAAATGTATTTACACCCATGAGTTAACTCTCAATACTGTACATGTATCACCAAAGTCAATGTCCACACACACAGGGGTTTATTGGGTGAAATTCTGAGGAGCTGGTGAATTAGGTAAAAATGTATTTAGTTAATAAAAAAATGCATAAGCATAACATAACTTCATAATTACTAAAGAACTAGGGAAAAGAGTAGGAGTAGTTGTTTAGTATTTCCTGGTACCAGTGATGATTATGTGTGATTTTAAACTGAACATTGGAACTTGTATTATTAAAATATTTCTAGTATAACCACCATTAATTGGTTTTAAATCTTAAGTACTTCTCTAGAATATTACAAATGGCTATAATAAGCTATAATCAATAAGATATAATCAAAATAAAATTTAAAAAACCCCTCAGCTTCACCATGACTATCTGGTTTGATCAGAATACATGGTTCACTTGTGTAAAACCTGTTATCTCAGGCTCTATGTTGTGTTTTTTTTTATCTATTTCCAATATCACATAAGAATATTTTGACAGTCCAATTACAGGCAATCAATAATCATTGAAAGTACGTCAATGTGGCAGTTAGCCTCTCTGAATTGTCACTGAAGTTATAGAATGCAACAATATGATTATACAACCATATATTTGTTTGAGATTTTCCATTTTGCTGTATCACTCAATGGCTGCAAATGAGTAGAGAGCAGTATCATTGCAGAGCTGTCACTTGATTTGTATTTGTAAATTGTCTCCTCACACCTGTCAAAAAAACCAAAATCAACAGCTACGCTGTAATTTGTCAGCAGAGAGTAGAGACTTGCTGTGACACCAGAGGCTTTTATGATTGTTCAGCTTGACCAAAACTGGCAATTTCATAAACAGATATATAAGTATAGGCTTTCTCAGTGTGATACTTTTCATTATATGATTATGTTGTCTGTGTTTTTACAAAAAATGTGTAACACACTTACATTTACTACACAATACAATAAGAACCACACTAGAAAGGCTAACGGAGTTATATTCTATTCAAAATAAATATAAAACTTTTCACCTCCATATCTTGTATGAAAAAAAGCTGTCAACCTTCAGCATGTTAAATTCACAATAGCCTCAGAAAGTTCCAACAAATCTCAGAGGAAGATTGACACCCCGCAGTCTCTGCCTGAGTGCCTCCCACGTGGCACATTTGCAGAACAAATCAAGTGACACTTGCAAGGACAAGTGTTAAAACCCTGTTCTAGCAGACCTATCAGACGCCACCAGCACAAGTTCTCTTCTTCCTGAGCCTTCCTCAGATGAAGTTAATACTTTTTAGAAGGGAATTATACTAACAAAAACGCAACAAAGAAAAAGAACAAAAATCAAACAGAAAGCCCCCGACAGTTATTAGTTGTTTGTCTGAATTCTTTTTATTTGTTTCATCAAAATTTGGCCCAGAAGTGAAAGCACGTGGTGATGGTTTGCCCTGCAGACAGGTTCTAATAAAAGCCAGAGGAGCAAGAGGAGAAACTAGCACAAGCGTGACTGACTTGTAATTACCAAGTCAATCGAGGTGAAATTTGTGTCACAAGAAGGTAGACAATGTAATAAAAGTTGTTTTAGCTGCTGAAGCAAAATGGTTGGCCAGCTAGTCATTTCAAGTGACAGACAGATAAAGTGTTCGATTTCCTCGCCTTACACCAAGCTAAACATGGCTGAATATACTCAGCTGAACCTTGATGATTCAAGTTATTATCTGCCAGTGTTCTTCACAAGCTGTCACCAGTAATGAACAAACTGTTCTGAGCAAAAACAAAGACATTAAACTGGTAATTGGTTCATATTTACCATCACATACATCTAAGCTTACAGAGAGCCAGAGTGGTTATGATTTCAGAAGGAATCCAAGCCTTATTAGCAGCACTCTAATGCTGAGGGGGAAAAACACTACTTAAAGTGAGATGAATATCCTCTTATGATATTCGGTATTTCTCCTGTGACACTTCCACCCTTGTTCAAACTGAAAAGTGGTTGAAAACTTTTCTCCATCACTTATCTTCCCAGGAGAGATTTACACTCAGACACTGAGAAAGCCTGTCCTGGCCCTGAGGCGCACTCTACCTGGTAACTAATGAAAATGAAACATTTGTTCTATAGGGCACCTCATAGGCACACAGCCGAGTCTGCTGTTAGGCTCGCACTAAAGACTGCACACTTTGATAGATTGGCAGGAGGGGGGTGAAAGCTAACTTTAGCCCTTAATGGTTTGAAATATGCTTGCGCTACAGTTTTTTCACTGAGAGGCCAAATGATATCCCCTCTCTTCATGATTTATCAAGCCCATTCAGAGCCTTCTCGTCAGGGATAAATTGGCTCCTGCCTGATGTAATGCCCTTGATGGATAATCGTCTCATTTTTCTTTATTATTCTATCTACATGGCTGTTGCTTAAAGTCAAAATGAATATCACAAACATAATGCCTTGGCATCTGTGAAGATTCTCAGTCATCCAGGTCATGGTTATCTCAAAAAAACGGTTTTTAATGGCAACTGGACTTGTTTTA
>JAUMHL010000011.1:7802488-7812602 GCA_032362345.1 Sandelia bainsii
TGTAAAGTGCCTTGAGATGATTTTTGTTATGATTTGGCGCTATACAAATAAAGATGAATTGAATTGAATTGAACTGTCGCCATGGATTGAAACGCGTCCGAGAACCTGCGGCACCTACAGCAGCGTACTGGCTGCGCGGTCGACCACCACCGCTGGACACCAGCTAAGGATCAGAAGAAGAAGAAGAAGTATTTGCATACATGTATACTGTACATACATATAGATTTGCACATACACGCACATTCAGAATTGAGAAAGCCTTCTGGATGGGAGGCGAAATGTCTTCAAGGAACTAAACAAGTCCAGTTGCCACTGAATAACCTGTTTTGGGATAATATTTTTGGCGTTGTGAAGTGCATCTGCTTATCATTAACAGACTGTGTCATGCTGACATGCCAAAAGCTCTTTATCTTTTTATTCATAGAGCTTTTTGAAAGTAACAAAAACAAGAGAAAATGACAACTGTGGGTACTGGTCACCATATGCTGCAGCAGTATGGTTGTTCAAGTTACCTGATATTTTAGTGTTGGCTATTTCTGCCTCTACTCTCAGCCTGTGATGACTCATGTATCTAAGCACATAGACAAAAAGACTCAAAAGCTTTTCAAGAGCTTTTCCTTAATTTCTGTCCTTTGCGGTGCAGTGTCGTGGATAATGAACACCACAGTTTTCACTTTAGTGCCCGTCTATTCCACCACGAGCAATATACTGGATTATTTGGACTGAGGGCATGCAGGAGTACAAACATTGCAGTAAGGTCAGAGAAGAGCCAGAGACCTCTTCTTTTGGGTTTGCTCATTATTATTTTTTCACCTTGTTAGCCTTAACACATGGTCGAAGCTCTGTTAGCAAGACCTCTGTGATCAATGTCTGCAGCTAGTCGGGGAAGAAGCCAAGCGTAGCAGCCAAACTGAGACGAGGGGCAAGAGTGAACTGAATTTTGGGGGAAAAGTAACAATCTCAGGCATTTTCTCCATCATGGCGATGTAAAATAATTGGCACAGGGTATGATGACTTTTACACTATTTCACCTCCTCATCACCCCTCCTTGTTACATCACTTACACCAATGGCAGCCATACAAATCCAAAACCTCTAGCCACAGAGACATAATAAGGGTATGTTTTCATTCTCATTGGTGGGTGTTGTGAGGCATTGGCACAACACAAATGAGATCTGGGTTCCAAGTGGTCCTATATGGTTAAACCTGTTTCGATTTTGAATTTTAGTCATGAAACATGATGTTTTCACTCTGTGAAAATACTTTTGATTTGACATCATGGGACAGAAACTCCACAGCTCACATCAGACTAAAAACTTCAACTGACAACACACAGGTCAAACAGTTTCGAAGCAAGGACATATGTCCACTGTCCTACCTGCATGTCAAATGAACCTTAGCACTTTACCACAATATATTAGCACATTCAATCATCTGCAAGCCATGTCACCATTCAAAAGCCAGTTTTTGTTACCTACATGTTTTACCATGAGTATAATAGGAAATCAGATCTTTCTGAGGAAAGAAAATCAATGAGACAAGATGATCTGAATGTGAAATCATTCATGGAAACTGTGTGTCAGCGGATTGGTATTTACTGAACTTTTGACTGACTGACTCTATACTTGTTTTTTTGAAGAAATTAGCTATTAGTTACTCAGTTTTTCAGAGAGGTGCCACTGGAGTCCTGTAACACAGTGCAGCAAACATTTCACAACCTACAACTTATGCTTGTACTGTACATACATATGTATGATAAGCAACTTAGTCTAGATCTTGTTGTAAAACAACCAATATGTTCCAGTTACTTTGCTGCATCATCATTGCAGACAATAGGGACAAAGTTATGTTGCTGCTTCAGCTGTTCCTTTGCTTATTTTTGACAAAATAAATTATGTGAATTGAACAAAAGATCTAAAGGTAGAGGCACATAACCAGAGGGAAAACAGTTTTGTGCTGATTAAGCTAAGTTCCCTACTGGGTCTACTTCAGGTCATGTGAAGACATGAGGAGAAACTTATGTTTTAGAGTTTGTTGAAACTTTGCCTAAAAACATAATTATATCAAGATGTAACCTATGACTGGGCTTTTGTGAAGATTTGCAGTTGTCCATCCCTTCAACACTGTCTTTCACTTTCTATTTGTGGTAACTGAAGCAGAGGATGTGCAGGCAGGTTAATCCAGTGGTCTTATTTTTCACCTTTTCTGTTTTTTCTACTAGTATTAGTAGTCATTAGAATATGTGATGGTTCTCAAATGATACTTAGTGTTCATGTGTAAATGTTCACAGTTGGTTCTACATGGTACATTTCATTTAGAGCTCCAGCCGAATTTGCCTCACAACTTTATGTTGATGTTAACCAATCAGCTCACTCGATACACAGTTCTGCTAAATGCGTTGTTGAGATTTGAGAGTTGTGCACAGTGGCTCCTCTGCTAGCCTCTGTGAATTACGGTTACTCAGAAACACTTCTCTGTGTAGATATTGCAAAGACATTTATGTGTGTCTTCAGAAAAGCATAATTTCGCCTTAAACCCAAACAGTAACATTGCAGGTTGTAATGAGCCTGAAAATGCTAAAATAGCTGGAAGGAGCTGCACATGGCTCCAGCCTCAGGAGGCATTTTTCCATCACAGTTGCAGGACATCACTGGACAGAGGCTTTGCAAAATGGTCACTAACAGCT
Organism: Sandelia bainsii; assembly: GCA_032362345.1. Taxonomy (NCBI): domain Eukaryota; kingdom Metazoa; phylum Chordata; class Actinopteri; order Anabantiformes; family Anabantidae; genus Sandelia; species Sandelia bainsii. Next base: position 7,805,175 of record JAUMHL010000011.1, read on the forward strand.
TTCTGAACGTCAAGAAATTGTGAGTACTGACAACCCACTTTAAAAAGCACTGAAATCTGTTCCAACATGCACACCCACAATATGGTACTATAGACTGGTTTACAAAATCCAAAAAAAGTGTTTGAACTTTATTAAATAATCAGTCAGCGCTACATATTGGTCCTTTAAGGTTTGTCTATCGACTAGAGAATCACACAAAAGAATGTATGCACATTGCTAGACACAGCGCCTACAAATATCCCATGTCATTCAGTATTAAAAGCTTTCTCTCTATTAGACAACCTGTGGCATGTTTCTCATAAGCAAATGCGAACAGTGGTGTTATTGTTGAGCTCATATGCATAGCTTTTCTTTGTCATGGCTCGAGGGTAAAGTCTTCCCTTGAGAAAATAAACACACACTGTGAGCTACAATACTGTCTGTCTATAAAAGGTGCTGATGGAGCAGCCTTGAGGGGAAAAATCTAGAATGAACATTATCAGATGACCACTGCAATTTCCCCAGTGGCCAACACACAGACCTTAGTGCAGTAGAAGTTATCTCTGGAGGCTCCATCTGACCAGTCACAGTTGTACATTGCATTGTGAAGACATGCACAGACAATGATGGAAAGGATGATGGTGCACTAGAAGGTCAGCACACACCAAATATACTCACGTTTATTCACAAATTGAGACTGATATAAAATTCATGAGGTTTGCTAACATGTCACAAGCTTGGCTGAAGAGCAACTAGCTGCTGTCAAAAAATCATTTATGAGAGGTCGACTTCATGGATTACTCTCTAACATGCCTGTAATGGTTACAAACTGGGCAGCCTGTGTGGCTCATAAACTACATCAAGCCCGCCTAACGCATCTATTCCCCTCATGCTTATGTGAAGCTTCCATAAATCTGTGGACTAAACGGCATGGTTCATCAGATGAATCCCAGCTCCACCACACACACCTCCCTCAGCTCTTTTATATCCTTCTTAGACTTGTGTGTCTCTGCTGGCCGCATCTCATTAATGCAACATGTTCACCTCTTGATGATCATGCACACCATAACCTTTAAGCCTCTTTTTATTCATTTCACTCCTCGTTTTCACTCTGCACCCTCTTTAATTAACTACAATCCCATGAATGTGGCATTTCAATGTAGTTTTAGCTGCTTCTTTTTTCATCTTGTGAATCAAGGCCTGGGGAGTGGAGGGAGCAATGATAATTATGATAAGTGATTTGTGCCCACTCATGCAGCTCCTCGAGGTAGGCCACTTTGATGTCCTTCTCTTAGCTGCCTTGCTTGTTACGTTCTGCTTAGCTTGCATTCCCATAAAGACACTGCTTACTGCTCTAATAATGCAACTACCACTTTAAATGGATTGGCCTTTTATTTTATTTTTTTTACGAGTAATTGGTATTTTACAGTGGATTGGATTGTATTAGGAAGCAGCCGCTTGATCTAAACTCCAGATGGGGAATTGAACTTGAGTTTTCAGTTTGTTTCAGTGCAATTGAAGAAATGAGGGGAGAGAATGGGGACAAATGAGAGCAGCAGTGTCAGCTGCCAGGTGGTTATCCTAATGGTTACACTCTGCCACCTTCTTTTCCCTCCTACTGTTGTTCTTTTTTTTCTTAACTCAGTTTGAAAAAGAGGCTGGCGGGCATGAATTTGATGTGTTAAAGGTAGATGGCTGGAGAGTGCTGACTTTGCATAGTACTCTAAAGATAGAGGAGGATATATGGAGAGAGAAGGGCTGAGGGAGGAGAGTGGGGAGTGATCACTGCTGAACTCTCTCCCTCTCTTTCCCTGGAAACAGGCCAAGCTCCGGCCTTCGGCAGGCCTGTCAATGACGCAGTGTTGCCAAGTGGCAGACCTTTAAAAGCTACCTGTCATATATCTCTCTCCATCCAATGGTTCAGTGGGGAGGAGGTGCACCTCAGTCCCACATGTCAGCACAAGCACTGACAGGTGCCATGTGGCGACGAGTGCCATCATCAGTACCCATCTCCCTCAAATTGGCCCCCTCACTGAGTATCACACAGTCCAGTGGCAAAGTATATATAACACACTGAGACGCAGAGAAAGCACTGGAACAGTGTGGTGCATTTGTCAGTTGGTTTTCTAATACCAGATGTCAGTGATGAGATGTATGTTGAAATGCAGTGAATATGTTTGTCTGTATGGGTCTATGAAGAATCTATGTTGTTATATGAATGTGGGCCTGGGAAGAGCCTGGGGTATTACCAGACAAGCTCTCGCCATCCATGGGAGGAGTCATCATAAGTCAATATTTTATTGCTACTGGGAGTGACTCACACAGGTTTGGCTTTCGCAGCATTATAATTTAAACTGGTGGAAAAGCAGTTGTTGCTTCTCCACTACAATACACTGTATAGTACACCTGACTTTGCAGTAGCATAATTTTTGCAAGCTCCATAATGACTCATGCTCATTTTCCACGCTCATTGTTGTGGATGTATTTAAAGCAAAGCTTTGTTAGAGTGGTATAAATCTTGATTGGCAAGAAAGCGAATAAGCACATTTGCCAGAATGTCAAAATATTCCTTTAAATAAAGAACATCCCCATATAAGCTCTGCTAATTAGAGTCTGTTAGTAACTAAGCTGTATCTTCCGACTAAATGTGACTATAGCTTAGCTGCTAATAAGCATTTGTTTGCTGTGGCAGCCTTCCTAGTCCTAATTCTCAGCTTTGTGAGGCAGTTCTAGGCTTTACACATGAATTTCTTCCAAGTTGCATGCATCCTGTAGGACACGCACAATCAGTTATAAGGCATTTACCATGCAATTTCAAGCAGCATGCTCAGTAAGTGGAAAAGTGCATACACACATCAGAAGTATTTGTGTGGGTTAGAGTGATAGAGAAGCAGCTGAGAAATGGATCACTTCTTTCTCTCTCTCTCTCTCTTTTTTTTTTTGCTCTCACTCTCTCTTCAATCTCAGTAACGCAGAGAACAGCCCTGAGCTCTTTTACGTGCAGACACAAGCAAAAAGCTGCATTATGGGGACAGAGAGGAGATTTCATTGCAGAAGTAAGCTGATGAGTCAAACCAGGGCAGAAAAACAGGGAGGAATTTCTCTTCTTCACCTTAAGAAAGTGAGCTTTGCAAGTGCAAGAGCTGGTTGCTGACTAATGTTGGATCACCCAAAATTACACACATTTAAACTGGTTATTAGGAAAAGTAGTGAGGAGTAATTTGGCACTCAGATGTTTAATATTAAGATATTACTCTCATCAGTAAATGCTCTCTTTATGGATTTTACTAGATTTGGGAGGCAGCCAGAAATAGTAGCCCAAGCCAGCAAAATGCATAAGCTACATGTTCAAAATGTTTTGAGGAATGTGGTGCTTTATACTAGTGTGGGAGCACATAGATACAAGTAGGCTATAGGTGAATGTGTATTTCTGAGTCACTGGCCCTGTTTTGCTTTGTAGGGAGACACGAGTGGGAGTGAGTCACAACTGTGCCTCCATATCTGTGTTGCCAGCTTGACTGTCCCTTCACTGCTGATCTGTGTGACTTAGAATTGCCCCCGGACTGCTTTTCTAATCTTTTCTTTCTTTTTAGTGTAATTGTAACTCACAGACAAAATATTTTAGTGCCATCAGATGTATTCACTGGCTTTTTTTAATTTGCATTCTTTTAATAGCTTGTCCAGAGTAAAATTTACTGTACAGTGGATAAATTGATGTCTCCTTCTGATTTTAATTCACATTAAGCTTGCCATGGACCTCCTACTGCTCCATATAAACTTTAAGAAATGTAGTCCACTGCTGTATCAGATGTCAATGCAGCAGATTTTTTAATAAGACTCTTTAGCAAAGACTTGTTAATTTCATTAAAACAGCGCTTGAGGGATTTCTGGGAAGAAGTGCTTGACACCTCACAAGCATCACAACCCTGGGCCTCAGTGTGCTCCACGAGAGGTCTGCCAGCTCATAAAAAATACATTTGACAACGGACAGTCTGCTGAGAGACACTTTCTTCTCTCTCTGTTTGCCTCTCAAAACTGACGTCCAATTAGCTTTGAGAAACAAGCTAACCCGTAGCTGCCATTTAGCCCACACCACCAACAGCGCTTCCAAGATATCAGGACATGACATAATGAATGCAATCAACAATAATTAGGGGGAATTATGGGCTCTCACTTGATGAGGTGAGGTGTCATTAAGAAGGAAAGGCTGGCACTGCACTGCCAGTGACCTCTCCCTCTTTAAACGCTCCCTGCCATCAGGAAAACTTACCTCCTGCAGCGTCATAATCTTTCATGTAAGACATTTCACAGAGCTAGGAGAATCTTAATAGGATTTATCAGAAAAAAAATGAATGCTCAGTGTTGTATGAGCTGGATATAAGAGCCCTCTTGCAAGTTTTGTTTTTAAAAAACGTAAGATACACGAAGAGTCATTAACTTTTCAACTTAAACAGCTGAGTAGAAAGCCATAAGTGGCCTCTCTGTGAAATTAAGTTTCCTCTGTAAGCTTCCAATAGAAATAACTCATTTTGGATTAATGTGTGGTTTAGTGGCTTTCTTTTCTCACATGTAGAATTTGTATTCTGCAACCCACTAAATAGGCCTTGTTGCTTTAATATTTGTGTAAGGTATCAAAATTTTTAATTTACTTTATGTAAAGGCATAATAGCCTTTGTTAAAGCTGTACTACATTCCATGAATTTAATGGATGATGAGGGGGCTAAGAACCACCCACAGTCCTGTAATAGTAATTAAAACATCACTCATTAATTTACACTTATGAGTAATTTTATTTTCACTTTCCAATAGTTTCTGAGCCTCATGATTTCTAGTGAGTTTCTAGAAGTTTAATAATAAAAAAAAAAAGTTTTACTGTTTATAGTCAAGCTCAAGAACAAATGATGCCCTGTGCTACACAATATTACTGAAACTACTGTATGTATATTTAAGCCCTTTATTGAAATTCTCCTTTCTCTTACCACAGCAAAGCACCAGAATGGCTTCTGTCCTTGCCGACAGTTTCTGCATGTCGTTGGGAAACCAATTTTCCAAACAATATCACAATCTTTTGGTGTTTTCGTGATGGTGGTGGAGAGCACATTCTAGCGTGTCACTTCAAAATCTTCCACAAGTACTCACTCACGTTGTGTGCTCTGGTGGAAGACCATGGTGTGGGCCGGAATTATGGTTCTCAAAAGATCCATGCGCCCAGAGGAGGGTTTTAATGGGTGACAAGTTATTATGTGTATCTGAGTGCCAGGGTAGTTTAATGGATGAGTCAACTTGTATTAGGAGGTGGAATTGACACAAACTTGAGAAAAAGTAAATGCCATACCAGTTCTATGCATATACAAATTTTAAATAAACAACCGTGTGAATATCTCATGAATATCCCTGAACACGTCCGCCTATAATTCCAGCTCTGTGAATCACACCACTTTCATACTTGTCAAACCATTCAGTAACACCTTGTGACTTGTATAGATGCATTTGCATTTGCTATGTTTGTCAGCTCGTTGATGTTTTCCCTTAATCTGTCACTCATCTGTTTATTGTCAAACAGTTCTCGGAGTATGGAAATAAGTCCTGAGACCGTTAGAAAGCACATAAAGTATGTAATTGCACTCTAGGTGTTTTCTGTACCAATTAAAACTTTATTTAGAACACCCATTAGTCATCAGGAGTGGCTGCATTTATTTTGTGTGTCTTTTGTAGTTAATGCACTTTGAATATGAGGTAAATACCAAGTTTAGTTTCCCCTCCAAAATCCTTTCGGCCAACTAAGCAATGAGAAAAGGGGTTTGAGTGATGCAGACCATCCCCTTCCCTGACCTCAACAGACATGGGTAGTTTGGGAGTGCAGAACAAGGGGGTAGTCAGGTGAGTAAGGCCAGGCCATAGCCACACTCCAGCAGAATATCAAGTAGGTGGGCTAACCTGTGGGTGAAAAGGAGAGAGCATGTCTGTGCCAGAGTGCTCCTTGATGCTCCACTACAAGGGGTCTTAGGTTGATGGAGATCAAGGAAAAAAAGAAGCACTGGCAGGCTGCATGGGTCTGCACATCCTATAGCTACTCAATTATTAATATGTGCTGTCGTAAGATGCTCAATCTGCCTAAATTTTTAGATATTTAGAATATTGATTAGGATCTGAATTTAATTTCACAGATAATCTTTTAGATGGGAAATGTAGTTGATCCTTAACGCGACCTCAACCTGTATGGAGACGAGTGACATTTGGAAAAACACTTGTGAGTGAAAGATGTGAGGAATGAGCTCTGATTAGAAGGCCGTGGGTGTATTCTCATGAGCCCTGAATATGAAAGATGTTGAAGACTGCAACTGTAGGGAGAGAGGGAAAAGTTATTACTTGCTGTCTGAAGTAATTTGTATTAAAAGCAGTTTGGGTCTGAATATCTGGGTATGTGAATGCAATTAATGCTTGTGGGTGTGCTGTGAAATATGAACTGTGTGACAGAAAACATTTCCAGAGAGTCAGCTCCCTGAGATTCTGTCTAATTTATGCTGAAACTAAGTTTTAAAGTCATCGGTTGTTAATGTGACACATGTGACACTCAAAGGTGGCGGGCAGCATTAATAAATACTAAACAGATAATTTCCTGTTAACTTGAATAACATAAATCTATTAATACTAATTAGATCAAATCCCTACAATTGATTATATCCCTTATATTGTGTTCGGGTCAAATTTGACCCGTTTTCAAGTTAAGTATGTAAAAATTACCATTTGCTTTTTCCTATTGGAACGAGATTTCATGTAATCCTCAGAAACAGCTATTTTAACGCAACAAAAGAAACTTTCATCATTTTAGTAAATTCTGAATGCCTCTAAAAAAAAAGTTATGGGTCAAATTTGAACCGGCCGAAAATACTGGCTGTTGCATGCATCAATTAGAAGCTGTGGGTTTCTCTGTGGCTCAAATATGGCTCAATTTGCCCCACCACACACACACATACACACGCACATACACACACACATACGAACATATACACATTCACACACACGCACACACTCTCAGGCACTCCACCCCATCCCTTTCCCACATGAACACAGATTTTCTCGCAGACACACGGGTACACCTGCACACTACACCACCCATCCCTGACGTGAACCCAAAATATCTCTCAATATTGACACATATGCACCTGCACTAAAAACTTGACTAAAAACAAAAATGGGCATCTGTCAGTATGGATTGGGTTAGATGTTATCAGTTTCATTCTGTAGTAGTTAACATGAGCAATGAGATTCACTGTCTATGTCAGGGGTAGGCAACCCTGGTCATAGAGAGCTGTGGCTTGGCGTGTTTTCCAGCCATCCCTGCACTTACAGCTTCTGATTGGCTGAACATACCTGATCCAGGTAATCAGCAGTGAGAAGGGCAGAGATAGTTGGAAAACAAGTAGAACTGCGGCTCTCTAGGACCAG
>JAUMHL010000011.1:7812702-7828009 GCA_032362345.1 Sandelia bainsii
CTTAAACCTTACACTGTAAAGTGCCTTGAGATGACTTGTGTTGTGATTTGGCGCTATATAAATAAAGGTGAATTGAATTTTATACGGGTCAATTTTGACCCGTAACACCATAGATGTCATTATAGTTAATAATGTTAAGAAAAAAAATAAACACAAGCAATTTTTTTGGTAGATGTGCTCTAATATTAGTGTATTAGACTCAGATAATATACTTACCCTTTGTCTTCACTATTGGAGATGTAATGAGTGAATTTAAGCAATTTGTTAAATTGAAAACAAGGTGTATATTTTAAGAAGAAAGGTCTATGGGTCCAAAAAAATAACATTTAGAACAGTTTTTACATGGATATGAATACAGACTAAGTTAGCTATAAGGTGAAAAACAATATTGGACGATAACTATTGTTTTTTGAGTATTTTGGGCTGAGTTAAATCACGGGTCAAATTTGACCCGCTAACACTAAATATGTGGGCAGCTTTCTAACACAATACAAGGGATATTTTTCTGATTTATATAAAATACATACATGTGTGTATGGTGAGGGAGCAAATTTATAATTAACATTATATGTATTTTTTATTCAACAACTGCTGCAGGTTTAAATTTATGAAACCTAATGCAATTACATAAGGTAAATTAAATGTTCTTTCCAGGCGTATCCTTAAACTCAGATAAAAAAATTATTGCAAGTTCAATGGGAGAACCTTTTCTTTTCATTTAATTTAAATTGCGTTTAATATTAACAAGTTGGAGGGGGGGACATGCTTTTCTTAGGTTGCTGATTGATTTTTAATTACTTTCATTTTCTCTCCTACATTGAGCAACATGCGTAGCAAAGCTTTTTGTTCATGTGGCTGAACAACAATTGCATGCTTGCAGACACCACAGATGTGGTCAGCTCACTTTTTTCCAACAACACATCACTGTTTTTGTTTTTCTATTTTCAAGCATGTAGTCTTTCAGCTGATAAATTGCCTCAGGTGACATAACTTGAGGCAATGTATCAGAACTGAAATAGTTCCTTCTGTGGTCAGAAATGTTTTGAACACTTCAACCTTGCTATGGTGTGATCATTGGAGTCCATCAAACCTCTATTACATTATTCCCGAAAGCAGGTTATATAATTCTAGCCCAAAAGCAAACAACAGAAACTTTAACCCATCCAATAAATAGTCAAAATATTGTAAACCACTTTCGGAAATTACACTGAAAGTTAAGCAAAGCTGCTTGTTTCTGCTCCACCTCCTGTGCAAGGCCACTAAGCGATTCAATCAAGTCACAAAATTTTATGGACTGTCGATAAAAGACTGTGGACTTTGTTCAACTTTACAGACTTTGATGTTTTCCTTTAAATTGAGAACAGAATCATCATTCTCTGTTTATTTTCTTATTTTTACTGAAACTTAAGCTGAGGAACATCAATAAATTTGACCCCTTCCATGTCACGCTGCACAGATTCTTGTTTGAGCTAAAAAGCACTTTACTGAGGTAAAACAAGAAATATGCATATTATTGAACCTCAAAGACATCAAATGAGATATAAAATGATGAATCAAACAAACTTCAAGAAGATTAATTAGCCAATGCAACGCTGTTGATTGGTCTATAAAAAAGTGGAATAGTATTTAAGGGAGTGTGCAGACTCTCCTCAAGCAATCAAAACCTGTCTTGCCATTTATGTGCTCAATTTTTAAGGCATAATCGAAGGGGTTGGCTCTGCCAGGGTGCACCGACTGTGCCAAGAAATCATTTAAATGTGCTGAGTTTCCCATACACAGCATATTCAAGCATTCTGCATGGACTGGTTCTTAATGAGTGAGCTTTAGCATTTTTTTTTATTCGCGGAGGTGGATCACACAACTAACATCCCTGTACTCACAGTAACATCAGCTTTCACCATGCTAATGAATTGACCAGATAGTAATATGTAAAAATGGACAATCAGGTAGAGATTTGCCAAGTCTGAATAAAATACAACAAACATTTGTGTCTCAGTTTGCAGAATACACCAGGGACATAAGGTTAAGATCCCTATGAGATGGGTCACTTCTGTTTTTAGTTTATTTTTGCTTAATTAGTATGTTTACGTGTTACGTGTATTATAGTTTAATAATGACAATCACCTAAATCACTGGACAGAGTATGGTGGTGTGTAGCACAGTGCTGGGCCGAGGGCAGTGGTTCAATTATGAGTCTCATGCTAGCTCTAGCTTGTGTTGCATATTGTAGCTTTAATCCGATTTGAAAATATTCAATGTAGTGTTAACGTGATGTTTTTGTCATAATAGAACTAGATATATTTATCCTTGTTGTATGTCAGCCTGTGGGAGAAGCTAACATTTCTGTTAACCTTCTAACCTTGTTAAACACATTGCAGTACAGCATTAGTCTCTTCCCATTGACTTGTGAACCCAGTCCCCAGACGTGAGGTCTACAATTGAACCCTTCTATACCTAATTCTTTGATAGGCTGAATGCTAAATGCTGACTATGCTTCATTCTGGCTACATTTTACAATTTTTGTGACAGTAGTGAGTGACATGTCCACCCCACTGACATTTTCAGATAAAAATAAAGCTGTGTTAGCGGTGGCTAGAAGCAGGTAATTTGTCTGAAGATTCTCAGTCATCCAGGTGAAGTCGAGTCTGAAAGTTGAGTCATGGTAACTGGACTTCTTTCTTGTTGCGTTGAAGAAGAACAAAGTCTAGAAGGAAATCCTGACTCAACTTCCAGAGAAGCAGGTAATGTTATGCTTTTAGCAACATTAAAAAGGTCCAATTCAAGAGTTGGTATTTCTGTAGGTCAGACAATATATATTTTTTGTAAATTGTTGTAAAACAGTTTTATCCCAGTTTAGCTTGCAGGAGTTTCTGAAGGTTTGATGTTTTGCTACCACAGTGGATATAAATTCATGAGGAGCAAAAATGAGTCCTGGCTGCAGACTGTAAAACTGCATCTGTCAAACAGTCAAAAATTACATCTGTCACAGATGATGAGCTCAAAAAGTCAGAAAAATGCGCACTGTCAAAGAAAATGATTCTCAGAGAGGAATGAGAGCAAGAGAGAAATTGACTCGCTACAATAGTCAGCTGGCTAGTGGTTACACCCACTGAGTAAGTGACCAGAAATTTTGGTAAGTAGCAGATGCTGTTATATTGTCAAATCACAGTTCATAACCAATCTCTGTAAGACTTGTTTTACCAGTGTTATTTTGTAAGGCAGAGTGTGATCATTCAGAAAAATGTGAAGGATTACTTCAGCACATAGCAATGAGCATATGTTTTATTTTTCTTCTTGCTAATATTTTTTGCTTACTATGATAAAGTTTTTTATATATATTGTAATGAATCCATTTGTGTTTTTGTATGAATCAACAAAATCCAACTCTGATAATGAAATTTTTAAATATTGGAAAGAGACCAGGAGACGAGACCTCATTTTTGCCCCAAGGCCTTCTGGCAGGTCACTGATGAAGATGTGCAAACATCCATGGGGCTGCTAAATGCAAACAGCATTTTCAGACCAGGCTGCACATCTGTGTGTATCAGAAAGACAATCATGCTGTAAATCCCACATCATATTTCTGGGGCACTATTCATGCCTGTTGCAGGATGAAGCGCAGTGTATGATTAGAAGTGACATCAAAAAGTTAAACCGGTAGTTGCCTTCATTTTTCAAACAAAGGTCTCCTCTGTTTTACGTGAGTGATGTAGTAATTTATGCTATAGTACAGCAATTGTGACAAATTCTGATTAGATCCTTCATTTATAAATCACATGTAGGTTTCATATCTGGGGATCCCATTTCCAACAATTTACATTCAGTCTAGCCCTGAGTTACATCTTAATCCCATGTGGAAGGGGAAAATGTCAGACTTTAACACTTTTGCATACTTTCATCTGCTGTGAGTACATCCATTAGTTACTCAGGTCTCTGTGTGTGTGTGTGTGTGTGTGTATATGTGTGTGTGTGGTAGTTGCAGGCTTTTAGCTGAATGAACCTGCATCCCTTTCCCACAGAAATCAATTAAAGCTGTCAATGCCCATCAATCTGCAAGGCATGGATCGACCAAGCTGCTGAAGGATTAGAGGTGTTTTGGGGGAATGTTACTGTCTTAGCGTTAGAGTCAGTGAACCTTGACATAACTGCACATCATCTCTTTCCTTATACTTCCTGAAATAGGAGCTTGTTAGCCTCTGTGGTCTACAGGAAGCAAGTTGCACTGTAATTGAATCACAGCAAGGCAGCTACATCAGCAAGGCCTGAGAGATGTGTTCCCTCCTCTGTCAATCCACTTAGGTGATAAATGGTTCACACAAAAGGGTTTCAGAGGGTCAAGCTGAAAGGTGCTGCACAGTGTGACCAATGAGAACAAACACTCAGCTTGTATGATGACAATTAGCATGAATAGACAAAGACAGCAGTGACAGGAAGCAATAACATGAAGAACATATATGTTATCTATGCCTGTGAGCAAAGCTGGCCTTCTAATTGCATATTACCTTCTGTGCCAACCACAAAATAAGAAGGTAATGGATAAATAATCTATAATGTGTGTCAGGTAAAACTCAAGCAAAGCTATGCCATTCTCCTGAAAGAAAATAAAAGTATGAGTAAACCAACCTCTGAAAATATATCAAATTCAATAGTAGATTCTGTAATTGCAGGCAGTCAGTGCTTGTGACAAAGTATCACTACGACTGAATTAATGAGTGTGCACTCATGCGTATCGGCGTATAATGCTTTAGGTTCACTGACTGATGAGATCCATTACTCTAAAAATTAAGTTTAATGTTCCTTTGAGCAGCAGGTGATTTTGACCGTTAGGGTTTCCGCCTGACTGACTCTCCAACAGAGCATTATCATCGAAACAGTACTGTAGATGTGAGCACGGATGAAAGTGTGTATGCATGTGCACATGTGTGTGTAGGGATGCATATTTATACATAAGTGTGTGTGTGTGTGTGTTTGTATGCACACATGCTATTGCAAGCATGAGTGCTAACATATTCTGATTGTCAGGGTGTGAGTAGTGTTTATGAGAAATAATAACGCAGAAGTGAAATCCCGGCAGCATTTAGCTGGGGCATTAATGGAGAACCAAAATGTATTATTCAGCACTTAAAAGCACAGAGCATCTGCTCAAAGCAGTTTTCACCGCTGCTTAATATTTCACACACTTGCTGGTGGGGAGGTGCGTCACTTTAGGAGCTAATAGAAGCACCAGATATTTTGTACACATTGATGACCTTAATGTGCTGAAAGGTCAAAGGGAGCTAAAGTTGTTGTGTGGTGTCAGTATGAATAATGTTTTACTTATAGCCTTGGATACCTTTGTGCTGACAATATTTTTTGAGTGTGTCAAAATATGCTTCTTTTCGCCTGTGTTATAAATGCATTCTCATCTCTGCAAGTAGAAGACAATGGTGCGTGTAGTATGATTTTTCGTTCCTTTTGCGAACACACATGCTTAGAAGCTCCACATCTCTTTTGTCTCTGCTCCCAAATCTCTGAGCCCACACACACAAACCGACATCGCTTTCATTCAAGACGACCTACAGTATTTCTGTGGCACCAGCAAACAGATTACAGCGTCAGGATATATCAAATATCTCTAGGAATCTGACATTTATGGGTCTTGTTTTTCATCCCAATTTTGCATAGAATCCATTCAGTTTTCGCTGTCCTTGCGTCACCCCTATCTCATCACTCCTCAGAAAAAGTTTGAGGTTTTGACTGAGCAGTTGCTAGATTTTGAGAAAAGCTGGTCAGAAATGGGGACCTCATTCCATTTTCCTGTGCTGACCAATTCTGTGCCCTGAGGGAGACTGCAGGAAAAACATGCATTTCCACTCGTACTTGACTGCACATCGCCTGAGGCAGACACCTATGTATGCCTCCATTCTCAGACCTGCAAAATGCCAAAAACAACTACAGGTCTGTGTACAGATCTTAAGTGTTTTGCTGGAACAAGATGCCTGTGCTTCAGTTGCTTTATAATCAGATAAGACAACAGCAATGATAGAAAGGAATAGCAAATGATACTGTTCACATACGTTTAGATTTCACAGGTGAAAAGAACCTTGCTTTATGTTTGTATTACAAATGTCTGTGACTTTTACAATGCATGTTGAACCACTAATAACTGCAAAAAAAGCTAACAACTTTTAGCAACTGGCACAAATTAGTCAGACCTTTCTAACTTAATCTTGCTATAGCATTGAGTTACCAATCTTTTGGTAATTGCACATAACAAGAAGACTTTTATAGTCTGAATAGGTCCACTGAGCTATTCTACAGTAGTACTGTTGTAGCTCGAGGCTATTTGTGGGCACCATTTTTGAAATTGGTTTTTGCAAGTGTACATTAATTTGTAAATCTCTTCTTCTATTAGAGGCAACAATGATAATGATACTTATGTTAATGGTGATGACACAATTGCTTTTTATACAGTTCATATGTTCCAGCCCTAAAGTCTAAATGTGCAACTGATCTTATTTTGTGAGGTCCTTTGACTTAACTAAAACCATAAAAATCGTGTTTGGTTTAAAACATACAAACACCCTAGAGCCCCCCCACCCAATCATGCCCACAAACATTAACAGTTTAGCAAATACTGGCAACCCTGTAGACTGCTCCCATTTAGAAAATGTACTTAGTTTCTAAAAATAATAGAGTGTCAAGTCTCTATTTATTCAGATACATATGGCATCAAATTCACACATGTGCAGTAGAAGCACATGTGTTATTATTCCCTCTTGTGGTTGTGGCTACCACCACAGCAACAGAGACTTAGAGCCTTTTTTCAAAATAACATACCCATGTTTGTTCCACAAAAAGATAACGAGAAACATTATCATCATTAAAGAACTGCTTCAATATACAAAATCATTATACTGTATTACAAAATACAAACACAAACAGACAGCTATATAAAATTGAATTGGATCTGATAATAATAATTCTGATAATTAATTCATCTAACCCATCCATGTGTCTCTTAGACCCGTTCCTGACTAGACAGCTCCAAGATGTTTTATCTTCAGTCAGCAAGTCCATATTAGATCAGATCAGTCTACCTTTACTAACAGGCTATGTAACATTGGCTTTTAAGGTTGCTGTAATTAAACCTCGCCCAAAAAAAACTACTCTTGACTGATATCCAGTCTGCCCTTTATCTCTAAAATCCTTGAAAAAGCAGTGACCACCTGCTCAGGAATAACCTGTATGAAGATTTCCAGTCAGGATTTAGAGTACATCACAGTACAGACACAGCACTGGTGGGAGTCACTAATGATCTTCTCTTAGCTTTAGACAATGGGCTTCTTTCTATACTCCTCTTCTTAGATCCTAGTGCTGCATTCAACCCTATAGATCACATTTTATTACAGAGCATGTTTTAAATGTTATCTACCAAATAGATTCCAATTTGCTCATATTAATGATGAGTCTTTCTTGCATACAAAATTAGTTATGTGAATATTTGTGATGCGTTTATTTCATCTCTGAAATATTAGCATTTTCGTATGCTAATACACTGAGCTCCTCTCCTCTCCTTTCTCTATCAATTTATATGCCACCATTGCTCGTCATTTACTTTATCTCTTCTTTCTTCAATCACCCAGTGTGGCAGCCAGTCAAGGCACATGGCCACCCTCCGTGAGCCTGGTTCTGCTGGAGGATTTTTCCATTAAAGGGAGTTTTTCCTCTCCCCTGTCACCTAATGCTTGCTCAAGGGGGATTTGTTGGGTTTTCTATATAGTTGTATATGTTTTGGGCATAATTCTGTAAGGTGTTAAACCTTACTCAACTTCCTATGCACTTAAAAAAAACTCCTATAACTGGCACGTCCCACAAAATTGAAACATTTATTCTCATGGCACTTTGCTTTGAATGTCTTCTTCCCGACTGACTGACTGACCTGAGCTTTGTTGTTTGCTTTGTGCCTCAAAACGACTTACACTTTGGATAAAAGTGCCTGCCAAATAACAAAGTATAATGTCTGCGGATTGATTATTTGTCAATAAATTTTTGTAATTTCAATACTTAGGTGCAACAATGAATTCTGAGATACATGTAATATTTCCTGAGCTGGTATGAGTCTGCTACTGTACAACAAAGTAGATATTAGGAAATATCGACTCAGTACAGTGAAATGAATGTAGAACCAATTTGTGGATACAAAATGCTGATGAATTAGGGCCATTATGTGTGTAAAACTGTGTGAATATGGCAAACTAAAATATATTTTTTAAAGGGTTTGGTTTTCAAAAACACTGCAAACCTCAGATTATTTTCTGAGACCAAACAAAACTCAGACACAGACATATACATACTGTAGATAGACCTTGTGAATATTGGCATTAATTGCAAGTAAATATTAGACTAAAGAATGTCTTCTTCAGCAGCAGTTTTGGATTCCATCATCAACTGGGATCAAATAGTAAGAGCACCATGAGAACTGAGAGTGCTATTAGGATCTGATCATTACCATCTCTGTCCTTCCTCATTACCTGAATCAGGTGTGTTTAGCCAATCAGAAGCTGAAAGGGCAGGGGTGGTTGTAAAACAAGCAGGACAGTGTGCATTGAAGACTAAGGTTGGGAACACTGGTGTAATGTATGTGTTGAACTGAACCCAAACCGGGATTAGTAGGAGCCTATAACAGAGAGGGAGAAGAAGGACAAGGACCTGGTATTTTTAATCCTGTTTCAGTAACTTTCTGCAAAAGGGGACAGGTTAAACAGCAGGTAGAAATGGACATGGTATGACATCTGTCTCTGTAAAAACTGTCTGCCACCAAGAGCCTTGAACCAGGTGCAGAATGTTATAGATATTAGTTTGCAATTGTCCAATGAGATCAGAAGGGTCCTCATTACCAGATACATTGTTAATACTCACAGTCCATGATCAGTGCTGTTCTTCCAGGCTGCAAAAGAGGACTGATTAAACACTGTAAGAAAAAGGGGTTATGACAAAGTCACAAGCCATGTTTTCCCTTCTATAATGTCTTCCTCCATTTTGGCTTCTCCTTTCCCCCATGCTAATAATCAGCACTGCAAATTCACAGGTCAGCTTAGTCTAACATTGAATTTGACTTCTGCAAAGACTTTCAAGGATTTACCATGACCATGTGAGCAAATCTCCTAATTGCCGTGGTTCTACTGAAATAAATAAAATTCCACACAAAATTCCTATGTTTTACATGCTGAGCAGTCAGATCCCAGTTTGATTCAGACTTCAGTATGGTGCTGTCATTTTTTCATCCAATTTCATTTTCTATTCCTGTTCCTGTTCATCTTAGTTAAGACCTACTTTTGACTTCAGTCATATCAATCAACATTAAATCAACATGCAGCATGTGAAAATCCTCCACAATCAGGAGAAAAAGTTTTTTGTTTTTGTCAATGTCAGCTTGTAGATCATTCAGATTTTGTCCTCTGCTCCACTTTGATCAGAAAACTCCCTTCCACTCTCTGTTGGAACACCGTGCCAGTTGTCACCTTCGCTGTGCGTTTCATTCCCTCTAATCAACCACACCTGGCGATACACCTGGCACTCTTGTCATTAGCTGAATTCCCTGATTGCGCCGAGCTGCTGGCGTCCCTGTGTCTGATTCAAATCCTTTGTTCAGCCAGGCACACAGGATTAGATACTGTTAGAGATTAAGTGTCTCAAAGTTGAATTATGCAGGCCAGCGTTGCAGAACATGTGTTTTTCTTTAGCTAAAAGCTTCTAAATGTTCAACCTTACGATTTGCATCGTTTTTTTCTTTTTCAGTCAAATGTAAATCCAGAAGCGTGTGTTGGCGTGAGTGCAGTCAGGGGCAAATTAACCTTAGAGTTGGCATTCTTATGCATTTAATTAAGACAAAGATGCATGGCAACATGGAGTTGTCAATAAAAATGGTGTGTTTCAGTTCTTTCCAACCTTCTTCTGCTCATATTTCTTCCTTCTCCCTATTTGTTTCCTTTTTCTTCAAGATAAGATTTCTTCTTCAGGTAGGATAGAAGTTACTCACTAAACAGGCCTTGGGGAGGAAGAGGGGGGGAGAATAATGATAACATGCTGCTGTGTCTTAAGAGGTCTTCCCACTGAGAGAGGAGAAAAAGAAAGACATGCTTCCTCTTTCTCACACCCCTTGACATTGAAGAGTGAAGGAAGCAGGCGGATTCGGTGGAGAGGAAGAATTGCAAAAGGAGGGTGAAGGATGTAGGTAGCCTCAGGCTTTATAAGTGTAAGTGCAAATGTTTTGGGAGGAAAATTGTGCCCTCATCAACAAGTCTCCCTATCCACTGGGATCCAACTGCTTCACTGACAAAATGAATAATTCCCAGTGTCCTCTGGCCCTGGCGGTGACCTGGCAAAGAGACTATAATTAATGCATAGGCCTAGCTCTCGGCAGTCACAGATGAGAGGGAGTAGATGCAGATTTGGATTATTAGATAATATTGTAAGAAGGACAAAAACTTACAATCACAGCTGCTTCTTTGTCTCAGTTGTAGTGCGTGGTACGTTTGTACTTCGACAAAAAGCCATTGTTTGGTATGCACACAGGTAAATGCTTACATATGCAGACCGCGACAGTTAGTTTAACGTGCCCAATGTCATACAGATATCCAGCAATGTCAAGATTTGTATTTCTCTGTGTTTCCAATTTCATGAGACAGTGATGCGTGACAGCAGTGACAAGAACTCCAAGGTTCCGCACTGCCCAGGTATTCACAGAGCAGTGCTGACATAGCTGTTGAATTTTACTTTTTTCGTGCCATTTTACTGTTTGCAAAAGCTCTCACAAATGAGATTCCACTTGACATCTTAGTCCGAAGCTTAAAAATTTATACAGGTCATCTTAAACCCAAGTGGAAGTCCTTGAAGTTTGGAATGTGAAGGCAAGGGGAGACTGATGAGACATCATATTCAGTTTCCATCAGTTTACTTGACTAATAAGTGACTGATATTTATAATAATATAATATAATTAAATGTGACATATCCGATAATTTATGACCAAACCTTAACATTACTGCTATCAGCTATTAATAGACATTTTTAACATTCATTAGAGAAATAAAATCTGCATAACCCCCAACTTTCCCTGAAGGCTGTTTCTCTTTCTGATCTCCCTGTTTCTCCAACCAGCAGGTGAAAACAATCATTTTTCTATTCTCACTCCATTTCATTTTGTTATTTTGTTAATTAGATTTTCCCTTCAAAGTCAGCTTTGAATTTAGCTTGTCTGCTGGTGATCAGTTTAAAAATTTAAACAGGAAGCCATTTCAAATAATGTATCAGCACATAGCAGCAGTTGTTGAAATGATTAATTTAGCCACACTCCGTGTTTTTAAAAAGTCAACTGATTATACACACAAAGGTTAGTTTGCGGTACTGTTTTTATCCTGTGAAAACAGTTGCACAGTGTTTCTGAAGGAAGCCTTTCAAAGTCTAAACAAGTCTTTGACATGTTAGTGGGATAACACTGTATTTAAACAATGTGGTGCTATGAGCTAAAGGGTCACATGAAGAAAATTCTCTCTATGCAGCTGAGTGACTGCAACTGACTGGCTACGGATACTGCATTATTGCCCCCACTCACAGGCAGTCCAGATGCTAGAAAGCTGTCGAAACTGACGATCCAGGTTTGGGGTTAATTAAACTTGCAAACCCTGTGGCGGGGACGGGCTTCTGAGGCCAGGACTGAAGAGGACACAAACTTGAGGTCAGCAGGACCTTGTTAGGTGGAGCATGGGCTTGACATAACAGCTATGGGAAATGGTTTGTAAGGTTCAGAGAAGGGGCAGAATGTGTAGGCCACAGCTGCACTCTGGAAAGGTGAAAAATGAAACTGCTTTAGCAAAGGCGTGGGAGTGCGGTTTAGCCAGCCGACGAGCGGGTAGCGTCGTGAGACAGATGACTGCCAGCAGCCCCCTCCTTTCAAGCTGAATGTTGGTGAGAGAAGCATGTTGGATGAGCAGCTGTACAGGAGCTTTCTGCTTCCTGCCAGCTTGTTCAGCAAGGTGACCTTAAACTAGTTTGGCGGTGGTCCCAAGGCCCAAGCTGTGAATCTCACAGGAGGGTTTAGTGGCAACAGAAATCTCTCTGCCACTCTTGCCAACAATTATGAGGGCCATGCCTGTGAACTCGCTGCACTTTTTTCCTGTCCGCAGCCTATCAGCAAAAATGGAACAATACAGCTGAATGACAGTGAGAAATTACACCTTGGGTTTAATCTTGGTTTTGGCTGGCAGAGGATATCGCCAGCATCTACACTATGTTTTATCACATCACAGGCCATTCCAAACCTGAAATAAATTATCTTCAAACAAGTGACAGGTGTCTGAGATTTCAGGTGTCATGTGGAAATATGAGATCATTTTAACAATCATGTCGCTGTTAGGACTTTTTAAATAGCTTTGTTTGATGTACAACTTCAGTGCATTGAATTAACATTGCAGCCAAAGCGAAACTGTGTGATTTTCACACGTGAGAACAAGAGGTGCTTCTCTCCCAAATTGTTTTATTAGCACCCAGTACAAGATCATGTGTCTGAAGTGACATACTGTATAGTGGCAGCCGTTATCATAAGCTAATAGGTCCCTTCTAACATTTCCAAGTAACTTCAGGCATGGAGCCATAAGTACGTTGAGAAAAAGAACTTAAAAGTGAGCCTTTGGGACCCAGAGCCGATCAGTGCGCCTCAATGCATCAAGGACCCCCGTCTCGAGGGTGCTCTTTTTTCCGCCAACAAAAAGGTCTTTGTGTTCTCACTTAACACAGTGCATATCTAACATTTCTCAGGAAGGCTCCCTACAGTAACTGCAGTTAGTTAAAGTTGGGTATTCTGAAGTTATATCATTATTACTTTGGGCTATATTGTGTGTCTGGGTATGCAGTTGTAGACTTTTGAGTTCCATTTCTAAAAAAGAAATGTGAAGGGAATCTGCAATACTGTAATATCCAGATGGAGTCCTGAAACTGCCAAAATTAATAAAAGGTTATTCTATATACCACTAATTCTTAGTCTTCAATTTGTTTATGTGAAAAGATGTATTAAATCCCTACAAAATGTGAAGGGTGACACAATGAAGTTGAATACTTCTTTGCATTGTGGTCCCAAATAAGAGAAAACAAGAGACTTGAAGATAAAGTTAATGTTACAAAAACAGCATTAGCGAACATGACCATTGCTTGTTTGATGTTGTGTAATGTGACATAGTGGACAACAACCAATGCCACAGCTAGGATGCGTGTTGCATAGGGGTGTGCAAAAAAATCGATTCACAAAAGAATCGCGATTTTATGTCTACCGATTCAAAATCGATTAATACAGGACACAAAATCGATTCATATTTCCCATTTTGTAATGGCGCGATTTTAATTGTTTTTCCGGATAGGAGTTTGCCAATGCTATAGATGGTGCTATGCCGGTTTTATGCTCAGATAGCAATCCTTGGTGTGAGTAAGAAGAAAGTGAGTGTGCGCACGCGCGAGCAATCGATGGACGAGCCATGGAAAACGCAATGGAAAAAAATATTCAACCTGCCCCATCCTCATTTAAGGCAGACGTTTGGGCACATTTTGGATTCTACAACATCGATGGCAAAAAAGAGATTGATAGAACTCATGTCATATGCAAGCTTTGTAAAGCTAAAGTCAAATATTTTGGAAACACTACAAACCTCGGGACTCACATGGCACGTCATCATCCAGAGGATGCAAACGAAGTTCAGCCAAAAGTAAGAAACATTCCAGGAGACCAATCAATGTTGCAAACTTCCAACCAACTCTGAACGGGCAAAGAAAATAACTCAGTCCATAGCCTGTTTTATTTCCAAAGATCTGCGTCCCTACAGCGTTGTTGAAAATGAAGGCTTTCGGTATATGCTGAAAACAGTTGAGCCTAGATACGCTATACCAAGCCGTCGGCTTTTTGCTGAAAAAGCGATACCTCTGTTATACGAAGAGATGAAGAAAAAATTAGCAAAACTGGCTAAATGCTACCTATGCATTCCTGGTACTAGTGTTGCAGCAGAGAGGGTATTCTCAACTGCTGGGGACATAGTAACTGCACAGCGGAGCATGCTCACTCCAGAACATGTAGACCAGCTTCTGTTTCTACAAAAGACCATGTACATTCCAGCAGATGGTGGACTTTAAACTCACTCATGTGCATACACCTGAATCTAATGTAAATATATTCTGATCTGTTGTCAGTTGGACTGTAGTTGTCACAGTTCAAAAACTGTCTGCTGAAATGGAAACGGTTTAGGTAAGAAGAAAATGTTCACAATTAATTAATATTTCAGATGTTACACTTGTTACAGCACTTTACAGCCAAATGTAGCAGCATTTTTATTTATTCTGATAATGGCACTTTACAACCAAATATAGCAGCTCTTATTTGGTTTTATTGAATCTACTTTTATCTAAAGTGTCAATTTAAGTTGTTTAATTTAAGTTGAAGGTTTGCAGTTTATATTTGCAACAGTTTATATTTTTGTAATGTGACTACAAAACTGATTACTATTATCTCAGGGCTGTATTTCGTATCAGAAAAAAAAAAAAAAAAAGGAACGTTTTGAAGCGAGAATTGTTTTGAATCGAATCGTGAGCCCAAGAATCGAAATCTAATCGTGAGATTTTCTGAATCGTGCACCCCTAGTGTTGCATGTCCAAATTTTTTTTTCCCTGATGTCCACAATATGTTGGGTGATACTAATGAACAGGAACACAGCAACACAACTGTAAACATGGTGAAGCAAAAGAGGAGTGATGATGTGGTTGCTACTAATGCAATGAGGTAGAACTGTGAAACTATACCACTGCCATTTTGGTGAGTCCTAAAGAGACAACAGAGTAAAAAGACAAACCACCCAGTAAGTACTACCATCAGCATTAAGCTAGAAAATCACTCAATATAGTGAATCACTCTTTATAATGTCGTCTAAAGCATGGAGAACACTTGTATAGACACACATAAATGAACAGAGGTGGGTAGAGTAGCCAAAAATTGTACTCAAGTAAGAGAAGCGTTACTTAAAAATAATATTACTCAAGTAGAAGCAAAAAGTAGTCATCCAAAAATTACTCAAGTAAGAGTAAAAAAGTATTCGGTGAAAAGACTACTCAAGTAGTGAGTAACTGTTTTAACATATTGTCTGATTTATTTAAAAAAAATGATGTAATCAGACAAACAAAAATATAAAATAATGTGCAAATTCTAGTGTTTCTAATAATAAAATAAACAATGAGTAAAAATAAATAACATCTTTACAAAATAACAAATTAAAGCACAAGAAACACATTTC
>JAUMHL010000011.1:7830138-7840832 GCA_032362345.1 Sandelia bainsii
GGTTCAGTTTTATTTCTCTGTTTGTACACATCTGTTATTAAAGTTTCCTTTGTTTGAACCCTCTCTTGCCCTGGTCTGCATTTGGGTCCTCCATTTTGTATATGCCTCTGACAGAATGAACTGACCCCCTAGGACCCAGCAACCAGGGCTAGAGAGGGATTTAGCCAGCCATTTTGTATCAGCTCTCCACACACCTTTTTTCTTTTTCAACCTCACTTATATCTAAACCCAGACCACTTACCTCCACCCAGTCCTTTTCTGACCACCCCATGTACAACCACATGGCTTATGCCTCTGAGGACCAGGTCTCCCTGAGCCCTGCTTCAGCTCGAGAGATCTGGGCCCAGCTGAAGGCCCACTCCAGATACGACTTCTTCTCCTCCTTCTTGGACTGTGAGGACCACTGGGCTGACGATCCTGAGTTCATGCCTGCTCCTCGGAGATGCAGCTCGCCGCTGCCTCCCATCCAATACCTGTTACTCGGGTTCCTGTTCCTCGGTGGGCCGACATGCTAGCCGCCTCCTCTCTTCGTCGTCGTCGCCGCCTCTCCAGTTCCTGTTTCCAGGCGGGGCCACGCCGAGGACGTCATCGCCGCCTCTCCAGTCCCAGTTCCTCGGCAAGGCCGCGTCGAGGTCGACGTGATGACCGCCCCTCCAGCTCCAGTTCCTGTTCCTGGTCCTCGGCGGTGCCACATCGAGGTCGACGTGGTCGCCGCCAGTCCAGTTCCTATTCTCCTGCGGGGCCGTGTCAAAGGCGACGTGATGGCTACCACTCCAACTCCAGTTCCTGCCCCGCGGCGGGGCCTCGTAGAGGTTGCCGCCGCCGCTCCAGTACCTGTTCCGACATTTCAGCAAATTGGACTAGCCTGCCACATCAGTTTTTCAGTTTAAATTTCTTGATGACTTCAAATTAAGCCCTCTGTAGGTTGATAATTTTCATTTTCATCAAATCATGTGGCATCCTTTTTTTCCCCCTAACACATTACCCATTCTATATCGGTATGGATATCCAGCATGATTTTTTTTTCCAATTGAGATCTGATGTGTTTCAAAGCGTTCCTTTAATTTTTTTGAGCAGTGTTTTGTGAGGCTACATACCCAACTCTTGTACAAATGTTTTCAGCTGTATTGTGTAATATCTCGACATCTGCCAGATGGGTTGGCACCAACTTTTCAGGGCATTCATGGTCACGAGATTTATCATAATGTATCGTAATGATTTGACAGATCCTTCTATTACAACCATAAAGCCTAACCACTTCATCAGGCCAAAGTGGTTAATGACTAAATACTTGAAAAAATAAACACATTCCGTCAGCCTCATCTGTAAATTGAGTTTGTGGCTAATTCACAGATGTTAAAAGATAAGGCTGGTAATTTTCAAAATTATTGTTGTCAACAATCCCATTTAAAAAAAAACAAACAAAGAATTGTGTTTACTCACTGTAACATCTATCTCTTGAAGAAGTTCATATCAGGGACTATAAAAAAGGATAGCCTTTTGCAGTTTAAAAAAAAAACTGAGGTCCTATTTTTTGAGGAAAAAACATGACACCCAGTGACACAATTATTGTTGGTTTTAGTCTTTTTATGGGATTTGTTGGCAAGATCTAAAATACAGTAAATCACAGGCTTTTTCCTTTTAATATACTAAACAATTGTGTTATGTTGTGGTGTCAAGGTGAACACATCATAACCAAAGATAAGGTTATATTCAACTCTGTTGTTGTGAGGGGTACAGGTACAGAGTAAATCATGCAGTCAGGACACACATCAGCAAAGCAGCCATTCATGGTGCTACATCATCAGACCAAAGGGCAGAGTATTCAATAGAGACATCAAAGCCCATCATGATAAAGAGCTCTCACAACTGTCTCCCGTGAAACATCAAGTCCAGAACAGGCTAGTTTCGGTTTTTTGTTGGTATCTCTGACCATTTTCTTCCCTAAAGTTTTTGAACTCATGCACTTTTGACCACACCCAGGTTTGTTTATGAGAAAACTGGTCTCCTTGTGCTTTGCAATGATGCAATGTACAGCTGTTCTAGACACTCTTTGAAATGGCAGTATAGCCTTCCCCCTTAAGATGAGCTTTCTGAGTTCCAGACTGATTTCTTTCTTTTTTGGCATGATGAAATTACTTTATTTTTTAAGAGTAGTCTCTCTCAATAAAGTCTTCAAGTGCCACTAGCCCTGTACATTGGAGTTAAGTAAAGTTCAATGCTGATTGATTGCTCTCGAGTGGTTTGAAAGGTGATCGATTGGTTAGGTGCAAAAATTAAAGAGAGACTCATCATTTTGACCTCCTCAATTTTCACTACATTTAGTATAAAGCAAACCTGAAGATTTATTTTACAATCAAAAATGTACCAACTAGGGGCCTTAATACTGACAAATGTGTTACTATACTATGAATGACCTATTAACATACTGAACCTAACATTGGGCAGAGTTTTAGAGAAATGTTCCCTAGTTCTTTGAGGCCTAATAATTTTGTATTTCACTGAACATGCAGCAGATGAGTAATTTATTTTCTCCTCTGTCTCTTTATTTTGATTTATCCTTTAACAAAAAAAAAAGTCTTTACAGGTTAAACTCAAGAGTAGTCATTTAGAGCTAGTTATTATTAAATCAATCTCACAGAACACACCTGGGTAACAAACACTTGTCATTCACATGTTCCAGTACTTTTGCTCACTCAGAATTTGGGTCATCTGACACGAAAGGTACTGTATTCTGTATTATTTAATGTATCAAGGTGAACATAGCATCAAATAGTAGCTGAAATTGCATATCCATCATTTAAACCCAAATGTTTTTGATGTATAGCAAAAACAAATGAATTTGCCTTGTCGTATCTCTAATCCCCTAACCTCAATATGGAAACCAAGTTTCATGTTTACATGACAGTTAAGAAATCAGCTTTCTCAAGCAAGCCAGCTCTAACCCAGTTACTTAAGCATGTAAATGCACTGGTACAGTGGTAATATCATTTAAAGGACATACCTGGTGCTACCAGCACAGTAGTGGTTGTAGACTGAGAAAACTATACTACATTATTAGTAGGAGTAGTTGTTATATTATATACCTTTTAAGTGGATATCAAACATCTTATTAAAACACTGAATGTTAATTGTAGAAAGATTAACTAGTAAATGTATATACCCATTAAAATGTAAGTAGAATTATTGAATTCTAACAGAGAGTAATATACCATCCTATCTCAAAGTATGTGTACTGGGGCTTAGTGTCAGACTGTTAGTGAGCAGTGTGCCCGTGTGCCTGCATGTACCATATGTGCTACATTTTCATCCTTTTTTTCCCCCCATCTTAAACTTCAGTCTCACATTGTGGCTGAATCGCCTTAATCAAAGACTATTGTCAGATGCACAATGGCAGTCACAGATATTCACACATAAACACATCCTCACACCTGCTCATTATCATGTAGACTTCATCTAAAATGGAACCACTTTAGCTACATCAGAACACTGTGTTAAGCCCTGGTGCGAACGCGCACCTTCCCTCGCTCTTAAGAGGTACCTGCCTGGAGTGGTGACTGGAATATGGGCGTGATTGAACAACCTGTTCTAGTCGAGGAGAAAAACAAAAAAGAATAGGTGAAACGAAGTGTTTTTAATGGACAGATTCAATGAGAAGTAAAAGTGATCCTTTTAATCAGAAATGCTATTCCTCCAGTAAGAAAAGTATACTGCTTGATAAAGCAGATGGGAATTGCAAATTAACTTTGGAAAAGCATGATCAGGATTAATGCAGTTAATAATAAATCAGGCTTTACCTACGACTGAGTCCACTATTTCTAAACATTCTGGTTGTGCAGTAATGCTGAATGATGCAGTATTTAAATTTCAAAATCCTGTTCATAATCCTATTCATTATCTTATCAAACTATTTGTAAATGAATTTGCATGTTCTGTATAAAAATCATTTTTTGATTTATTTTATACATCTATATACATAAGGATAATCTCTTGCAGGATTATACATGCATTGATTTAGCAGTGGATGTTAATGTTGCATATCCCAGGTGTAACTGAGCTTTTAACAGAGCTCTTATCTGGAGCAAGATCACATACAGTGACTGAAGGTGTGAGACATGCCCTTAATCTATGTTAATATTAAAAGCCTGATAAATGTGAGAAGGGCCTCAAATGGGAGTTGGAATGATTAATACTGTTTTATTTATGGCAGTCATATTCCATAGTGTCTGAAATATTGTCCCGTGTAGATTACAGCAGCTAGAGAAGAAAAGCAGAGCAGCTGATTCCAAACTTCAGTGTGTGTTTGTTTTTGGTTTTGTTTTTTTAATTTCCATGTATCCCTTTCACTTTAAACACTTGTGGGAAACAAGTGTGCACTTCTTCAAGCTGCAGGTTGACCTCCTTGTGTCTGTGGTGATCACTGGAAATTATCTTGAGAGCTGTGCATAAATCTCATCATCTGCATTCCGCTTCTGTGAAAACATCTGGGCGAGCAAAGATCCCTCTTTCTGTTGCCATCCATCTTTCTTCCTTCTGTTTCCCTGTCGCTTTCCATCTTTGGCTCATCATATACTGTAGCCACCACTCTGCAAGTACAGAAATCGGAGGTGATATCTCTTATCTCATGCCCAATTCTACCTCATTGTGATGATCATGTTTGGAGTCTGACACAAAGTCCATATTGTTGAATGAAACTTTAGCAAAAGTTCAATAAGGAAGATATAAACTCACACTCTGGTGGAATTCCCTACAAAATCTTTTCTGTTGTTTCCGCTTTTCCACGTTGTCAAAATTCCTTTAACTGAATTTGTCATCGCCATCTCTAACCAATAACCTTTCTTCTCACTTTCTCAAGCCAATCAGCTCATAGAGTCCATTCTTTAAATATCAACTTTTTTCTGTCATTCTGCTTTTCAGACTTAGGTTAGCGCAACTCGTGATATGGTAAAATAGTTCTTCCTTGACCTGCTACTGGTAATTCTCATGTCATGTTTGACTCCGGTAGCAAAATCATGAATGGGGGAGAGATTTCGGAAGAAGATGCTGGAGATGCTCCAGGTTCCCTTCTAACAAGCAGCAGATCGCAGATATCAGAGATTTGCAGCAGTCTTTTGCGTGTAAAAATCTGCAATCCGCTATTAAGTGCCTGAAGTAAATGTTGGATAAAGAGTTGCAAAAGGGTTACATCAGTGGCTCTTGACTCTCTTCCTCTCCCTTTAAAACGTCCAATTGGTATTGCTACTCGCAAACACTCAAAAGCAAAAAAGACTATTTTTTTAACTTATCAGCTTTTTAAGCCTCATTCCCTCAGGTCCATTTTCACTACATTACACTTCAGTCGACAATGCAATTAAATTAAAAAAAAACAACTAGCAGGTCAAGGCCTGTCGCTCTCAAAAGCCGACATATCGGACGCCTTTAAAATGGTGCCTATTCACTTGTCATGGTGGCACCTGTTCAACATCAGATGGAATTTAAAATATTGTTCGCAGTGAGGCTAACCTTCATATTTGATAATAGCTCAGTGGGTAGAGCAGTCGTCTCCCAACCCAAGGGTTAGCGGTTCGATTCTTAGTCCCAGCAAGCTACATGTCGAGGTGTCCTTGGACAAGACACCGAAACCCCGTAGTAGCGCTGACACAGGTCTAGCAGCTGTCCAAACAACAATTTCCCCAAGGGGATCAATAAAGTTTTCATTATTATTATTATATTTAGGAGCAGTCAAGTCTTTTTCAATTTGGTGTCGGAGGTCCTCTGCTGGGTTCTGCTCAGTAACGTTAAATTGTCATCAGTCCTTTATTTGCTCAATAGTTTCTTCTTCATAGACCCTCCTCATGATGAATCCGGTTACTCTCTCTCCAAACTTAAATCCACTTTTCATCTTTTAGATATTCCCTTGCCAGACGAAAAAACTATTGACCCCACAACCAGATTAGTCTTTCTGGGCATAACTCTTGACAGCTTCTCTCCCTTTGGAGAAATTGCACTGCATTTGCAAAGTTACTAACTCTTTTCTCTCCAGCTCAAACATTACAAAACGACAGATCCTGGTTGCTTGGTCACTTAAACTTTACTATGTGTGTTATTCCCCATGGCCGCTCATTCATATCCTGTCTGCTTGAGCTCGCCTCTTCAGTACCCAGTCTTCTTGACTCTTAGATGAGGGATGCAGTTCAGATTTAAGACTGTCCATTCTTCTGACTCTCTCCAATTCTACACAAATGCTGCACCTTCTGTGGGTTTTGGGGAGTACCATCAAGGCATGTGGTTTGTAGATAGCTGACCACCAGAGTTTTCAGCTTCTGCTTTATTCGAGATCTATACTACCGTGGTTGTCTGTTGCATATGGGGTCACTTTTGGCATCGCGAACGTATCTCAAATAAAGGTTGCTCCTCCTCCCCACATATCATGCAATTTATCAGACACCTCACGTATCTATCACTCAGAATTTTATTATTTCTGCTCATCATATTCCAGGTCATATGAATGTTATAGCGTATCGTCTATCTCGTTTTAACTTTCAGACCTTCAAGATCCTATCAAGGATGCCGGTCCTATGCCAGCAGTCATTGCTGATCTATATTCTACCTCTTCTTGTTTTTTTGCACCTTATGTAGACACAGTAATTTATTACCATGACTCACTGTGTTTTGTATTCATATTTCTATTGCTGATGGTCACTTCTCTACTCATTCTGCCACATCTAACATGATTCTTTCCTGTTTACCTTGGTACTCCTCTTATGCCCTCCAGCACTCTTGCACCTTATGTATAAATGGATAACAATTTTATTATTTTATTTTATATTTTTTATTTTATTTTTATTTGATTCTCAACTGTTTAGTTCTGTGTTTGTGCAACACTACTCTATGTGCCTCAATTTGCCCCTCTGGGACAAATAAAGTTTTTTTAATTTAATTGAATTCCATCCTACTCAGACCTAATTCTTTCCTAAAACACACACCTTTAGTCAGGCTCTTAGAGCCAATAAAGAGGCAGGGTCTGGTTCCTTCCGCTATAAATTCCTGACTTTGCCTAGAGAATATTTTCTTTTTTATGTTTGTCAGTTAATTTGCCTCTTTTCCCCATTTTTATTTCTTCTGTCTGTGCATTTATTTGTTAGTGTAAAAATGTAAGAATATTAAAGCTACCTTATATTTGCAGCCTGATTGTGGGAATTCAATTTAACGGTAGATGCTACAATCCTGGTTTCCCAAATGTATTTTTAAATTCCTCAATCAAATTGTTATTAAAATATATAGCTAAGGTTTCAATCATGTGTTCAGAAAACAGAAAACTTATAACTCTTTCTACACTTCCTAAAATGCTTTCTGTTATTAGTAATAGGTTATTTTCCCTTTATGTAATTGCGCTTTTGGAATGTGAATTTTTGTTGGCCTTCTTTAAATGTTGAAATGTGGTGAATTTAAGTCTTTCAATTGTTTTGATCCAAAAATCTGTTATTCAGATCTACCTTTTTGCCCAAAATATTACAGCTTATTTCTTACATTCTAAACATAAAGGATCATGCTCAACCATTATCACTAGAATGGATTCCATTTTTGGTCATTTTTGTGCAATGCTCAAACTCTTATGACTCAGGAAAACAACTAGTGCTTTATCTCCCCTCTTTCTTACTTCTGAGAACCTTCCCATGTCCGAATTCTGGTTCAGCCATAAACTCAAATTAGTACTACTTAAATCTGGCCTCTCCCTCCAACACTATTCAGGTCATTCTTTAAGGATAGGTGCTGCTACCTCGCCCGCAATGCAAGGCATTTCTACCACCTCTCTTTAACTGGGCCTCTGGTCCTCAGCTTACTCATCATACATCCGACCTGATGCGAGTGCCATACTCTCTGCTCAAAGTCTCTGAAGCTATTAATACCTTTTAGTAAGTGTCTCATATAGCTGGTGGTGCTTCTTTCTATTCCCCTATGACAACCATTTCTATCATTTGCACTCAATTTATTCAGTAGAGTTTGAAGATTCCTCTAAGCACTCCATGGTCAATTAATCAATTTATCACCAGATTCGCTCTATGACCTCCTCCTATCTCACTCACTGGCCTTTGATGACTTCCTCTTATCTTGCTTTCCGGCCTCCGACGCCCTCCTCCTACCTTACTCTCTGGCTTTCATTGCCCTCCTTGTATCTCGCTCTCTGGCTTCCTATGGCCTCCTCCTATCTCACTCTCTGGCCTCCAACAGCCTTCTCCTGTTTCGCTCTCTGGCTTCTTATGGCCTCCTCTCTTGCTATCTGGCCTCTGACAGCCTCCTCCTGTTTTCTGTTGCCTGTTTGATTTGTATCTCACGAATCACTATCTTCTCCAGATCAAATCATCCATGGTGAGATTGATTCCTTATTTTGTGGGGTTCCATCCTATTACCTATCTTCACTGACCTAAGAGTTGCAAGGCTGCTTTCATGACTGGGGTCTATCCACCAAATCTCTTTGTGTTCATGCAATGTTTTTTTATATGCACTATATTTATTCATTGCTTGAAATAATCTTTCAATCTTGTCTTCCATGCTGAGAGAACTATCCTAAATCCCAAGCTTGCGTAATTTTGTGGATGGGAAAGATTTAGCTTTTTTACTGTCAAATAATTGGTTTGGTTTCCAAACACTCTTACTTTCCAACATGAGGAGGAGCAGTATTTCTAAATATACATGCATATAGCCTGAGAAAGTATTTGGGCACAGTTGATGTATTGGAGAGCTCTGACAATCAAGACTTCAGTTTCAGATTTGGAAGATTAAGGTTACCAGAGGACATACAGTGCCAGACACAGAAAATAGGAGACAGTATAATTACAGCACACTCACATCCAGGTGGCTGAGGTAGATGTGTCTTTTTGCAAGATTTTTTTTACCATTTTCTTTGTTTTGGGGTTGTTCATCTGCAGGACATTAAAATATGGGAAAAGCATAATATAACGTCTTTAACTTTTTTATCCTAATTAAAGCTACAGTGTGTTATGTTATTCAAATATGTTTTTAGTAGAAACATGGTCCAAAACCTGTCCTATGTGGACAGGTGCTGTCAAAACTCCGGTGAAGTCATGTCATTGAACAGCACTGGCAGTACTGCAGAAGTATTTGCTTCTAAAAAGATAGAAGGCTCACCCTTCTATCTAATTGGAGAACCATTTCTGCGTGACTGGTAAGTTTTGCAGCACTAACATTACTGCAATTTGATACCTGTGCAGAGTCTGTCCCAGTGTAGCAGAGCACAGCAGAATAGGGAACAGGATGGCTGGACAGAGCAGAGTGGATTGACTTTGAGTATCATGGTAGCACTAGTTTAAATTGCATATTGTACCTTTAACCTGCAGTTTCTTTAACTTCTTCAGTACAATAGCTTGTAACAGTTAGTGTCACATACTGCATGCAAGATGTTTAATGTCTAAAGAAAAATGCACATTGTAGTATGTATTTCTTTATATATGCATTTAATATATCTTAACTTAACAAATAACATATATTACAACAGAAATTATTTAGCCTTTTATGTTTAATAAATGAATTACATTTCCAATGCCATGTTTAAATCAAATCAGCCACACAGAAAATAAAGTGTCATGGGTGAAAAAGAAGCCTCATCTAATCTCTCATGAAAACTAATGTGCTTTGCATATATTATTGGCAGGTATGTGCTGCCCTCTACTAGGCAACAGTGAAATACCATACACTTTCTTACCAACTTACCAACCTGCCCAGTGCCTCATCTGCTGCTTCTTGTTGTTGCTTTCGATCTCTGTTGCCTGCTGCTCTTTTCTCTCTCCTCTTTCCATTCCCACCCAAACGGTCGAGGCAGATGACCGCCCACCCTGAGCCTTGTTCTGCTGGAGGTTTCTTCCGTTAAAGGGAGTTTTTCCTCTCCACTGTTGCCTAGTGCTTGCTCAAGTGGGATTGTTGGGTTTTCTATAAATATTCTGTATATATTTATATATATATGTAACCAAGTGAACGATATGATAAAAATGCGCACAGGCTGTTAGACAGTGACATTCCATCGTCCTTTAAAATAAAATAGATGTTACGTCTCATTAAAGTTGCGATATCACTTTAAGAGCAGTGTAGGAGCAGGGCTCATGAGAATGTGTGGCTCACGCGAGAGCGCAGAGCTCGGGGAAAAATCCGGACGAGACTGAGCGCGGCATCGGCGTGAAAGACCTAGCTGTAGCTAAAGTTGTGGAGGTGTGTTTGGTATGTGATCTCCTCTCCATTTCGCTGAGAACAGCAGGACAGCAGGGGAGTTAGTGCACAGCGCTGGTGCTGAGGCGTGTGTGCGTTAGCACGCCAGATACACACTGGAATAAGAGAATAAGCTGCTACTGTTGTCTGTTGGTACTCAAAAATGTGAAAAAAAAATACATAAGCAGGGAATAGCCCGATTCCGTTTGTATACACAAATTATTCCAAATTTCCACAACTAATAAATTAATGCTGTGCCCTGTTGGGTATAGTCGGGGATAAATAACCCACTAAAAGTAATCTTGTGTGTGTCCTCTGTTTTGAAACAAACTGGTCACATATATTCTGTGTAAGGTCTTAAACCTTACACTGTAAAGTGCCTTGAGATGACTTATGTTGTGATTTGGCGCTATAAAGATTCAAAGATTCAAAGATTCAAAACACTTTATTAATCCCAGAGGGAAATTATTTTGGCATGTTACAGCAGCTCTCCG
>JAUMHL010000011.1:7851002-7870980 GCA_032362345.1 Sandelia bainsii
ACTCTAGGAACCACAAGTAGACCAGCACTCTGAGAGCAAAGTGCTCTGCTGGGGCAGTATGGTTCTATGAGGTCTTTAAGATATGATGGAGCCTGAAGATATGATGGAGCCTAGAAGTATTCATTCAACTCTGCAGGTGTAGCGGATGAGTATACATCTCAGTTTCTGCTGGGTTCCAGGTATGAAATTGAGTTAGTGACTCTGTAGTTGTGAACCACTGAGTTTGAGGGGGAAAAAACACAGCAGTTCTTAGCCAGCAGGACGCCTTTACTTGAGCACGGGAGCTGTCACTTTTCATAAAAGTACAACGTGGGCAAAGAGCAACAAAGGGGGAAAGAAAGCAGCAAACACTGCAGATTCAAATGACAAAATTTAAGAATTACTTTTTTGTATTTAGGAGAAGAGAAAGGACTCTTGCCAGTGTTGCCAGTTGTTTATCTACAACATGGTTCCAGAAAATGAAATTAACTTTTTTTAATACACCTTTTGTAATTCTTTGCATAAACTTTGCATATCATTTACAGAGAGACAACTATGTCCATATTTATCTTCATGTCTCAATGTGTATATATACAATGTGTAAACATGAATTTTAATATAAGTTAATGAAAAACAGTGTGTCATGGTCTAGCTACAACATCCATTTGTTGCTTTTTGACAGCAAAAATAACAGCAAATATATATTATTATGTATCATAACTCTATCTCCCTGTGTGACTCAGATTGTTATCTCAGTTATGCTTGAAATACTGTACCAAGTAGTGAGCTGAATTGTGAGGATCTATTGGTTAGAGGCCTGCGATAATGAAGAAAAGCAGTAAAAAATATAAATAGAGCTTCAATGTTGCAATGCAAAATCTAGATACAAACTTAATTTTCCTGAAACACACACACATCGTATTTTATGACATTTATGCATTTAAGCATCTCCACACAGTAATACTTTAACAGCAATGACTTTCACTGACTTCAGAGAGTAGTTCTTGCAAGGCAGAGGACACTGAGCATGCCCACATATGGGGCGTTTACAATGCTTTGCTAGGTCACTGTGCTACATATCAAAATGTCCTGACTTTGAACTACAGTTTTCTGAGTAGAGTCTAATGTTTGACACAGATAAAGGGATTGACAGATGTGATGATCCCATAAAACTACTAAAGGACATGCAGAGAAGGAGAGACTAGGGGCACAATGAAAAGAGTAAAGAAAAATAAAAAATCACCAGCCTTATCCTTTAAGAATGGGTCCTCTTTGCCAATTGTTTAATTTTGTTCCACAGTATATTTATAGCTTACTGCTTACAAATCACCAGCCTTATTAAAAAATATATATGTTTCATCAGGATGAGTGGAACTTCAGCCAGCTAAGGCAAAGTAATATATCAATTGAATATATCAAAACAGCTTTTGCCTCCAGGAGCTATCAATAGGTAATGTGATATGGGATAAATCAAATCCCAGCCAATATACTGCAGCCTTGCAACACCTTCTAATTGTTTTGTGGGAACAATGACAAAGTCAAGGTTACACAGCAGCTTCAGATTACCTTGCTTGTCATTTTGCTTATCAGTAGGCCAGGAAATATGTCCAAACAATGATAAATGCACAACGTACCTTACTGGTGAGCAGAAAAGTTTAGTTTCGCAGCTGGACTGCTCGTGTCCAGGATGAGCATTTCATTTCCCTTTCTGGCTCATTTGTTTCATTTCTTGGTCGTCAGCTAATTTTTGGCACTTGCCTCAGCAGAGGATTTGCTGTTTAACGCACATTGTTTATCATGTCTGCATATGCGTCTTTGCCTCATTTTTTTAATCACAGCAAAAACGTAGATGAGCACAGATGAGACCATTTCCTGCCCAGTGGCACCATCTGGCTGTAGAGGATTCTTTTAATTGTCTTTCATATCCTCTTTTCTTACCTCTCGCTTATTTCTCTCACCGTTTTGTAACAGCTTCCTCCTTGGTCATATCTCCCTGGCCTCACATCCTCAGACAGCTCTCGCAGTGTGATTCTTCGTCCATCTTCCGCTTTCTCTCTCTTCCCACCTCACTCACTTTCTTCACCATACGTTCTCTGCATGCCTCTCCCTCAGTGTTCCTCTCCCTCCCTTGTTCCTCACTTCTTCACCCCTTCTCTCTGTTCGTCACTGACAGCTCTGCTCCTCAGGAGCACTGAGGGGAGCAGAGAAAACAAAGATTTGGTTCAGTGGCTCTGATCTTGATTTTCTGCAGATTGGATGGAAGATTAGGAGGAGCTTTTATTCATACACCACACAATCACTTCCCCCTGCAACTGCAAACCATGACTGCAGACCACAGGGGTTGCAGCTATCAGCACAAATGTGCCATCTGTGACAAGGCGTCTCTATGTTTTCTACCTAAAACCATGACTAGTCTGGGAACACAGTGTACTGAACATAGGTCCCAGAGAAGCTGGTGTGAAATGCAGGATGAGAAAGAAGAAAGAACACAATGCAATGCTTATGAGCCTAAAATAAAAACAATCACATCACGACAGGAAAGAAGAAATGAATCAATCCTAGTGTAACATCTTTGTTTTGCTGTGTATAGATATCTTAATAGATACAACAATTCAAACCTTTATGGATCCAGCTGTTCGGTTTGTTTGATATTACAGTTATATTGGAATTTTAACCAAGACTGGAGTTTCAAGAAAAATAAATGGTTCATCTTTGCAGGGATCTACAAACCCTAATTCTCCCATAGAAAGCTCCACACTGAGAAGATGAACTGGAGGAATCAAGGGAGCTCACAGACCTCTGCAGTAATCTGTAGATTTAAGAGGGAAAAGGCAGGAGAGGACTCTTGTCTTACAGGGCAAGGTGTGATACAGATAGTGAGTCACCTAGCTATGAAAACCTTTTAACAAATAGTGGCATCTTTTTTCAACATATGTGATTTAAAGCAGTGATTTATTTTGGTTAGAACTGTGGCCAGTACTAGAGTTTCATGCCTTTCTCTGGTGATGGGTAGAGGCTTGAATGGGCACAGTGAGCTCAAATGGTGAAACCGGCAGGTTTCCAGTAAGCCACATTTCAATCAGTTTCTCTGTAATGCCTGCCATCTCTTCAGTAATTGATCATGTCTCTGAAAAAGCTTTGCTCTGTTCGCCACATTTACTGGAAAGACATAGGGAAGTTTAACTTTACACTTACATAGGTGGCAAAGAAATCACATCATGCTATTATTTTTCCTTTTCTATTCAGGCTAAAACAGGGAGTGGTGAAAGGGAAGAAAAGTTGAGGAGAGAAACCAGGCATACACTCATCAGCCAGGGCTGTCAGACTCTCCTCTTTCATCTGTCTGGCTTTATTTCTGCTTTGATTTCAGATTTTAAAACACCCTCTCACTTTCTCAAGAGCTGGAGATTTCATAGCCTTGGTGGGCAAGATTACAGCAATAAAATTGTGTCTTGTAACACCAGTAATATAACTACTTGTACTCAAAAAGTACAAAAAAGATGAAGCTGGAAGTCAAAATATCTGTGACAAGAAGGTCAATTATTAAGACTATTTATTTAGCATTTTTAGTCATGTTTAGTGACATGCCACAATCTGTGGCAAAGTAGGTCAGTTTGATAGATTGCCATGAAATTTTGCAAAGACATTGATAGATCCCACAGGAGGAAACCTGTGACATTGTTGACCACAGACATTTTTTATTGCCACCAGCATTACTGGTGTTTGCTAATTAGTAAATGATAAAATATACATATTGAGCTAAATTGAATATTTAGCTTAAAAAGCTTAAAAAAACCCAATATTTTTCTTTTAGTAGGCCTTTATTTAGTACCTCTTTTCACCAGCTCGTGTAGGCCTGCCAGTGGGCTGAGCAGAATGGTGGAAAAGCTTCCCAGGAATCTTGAATGGGTGTGTGCGACTGTGTACGATGTGGGTGTGGGGACCCAAAATGGCGACTGGCTTATGGACTTGCATCATTTTCATGTGTGACTGTCAGGAACATTTTGAGATGGCCCAACATTTATAGTTTTAAGTTTTAGAACTTTGGCATTTTCTAATATGGACACCCTTCATCACAACAGTGAAGTTACAGCTAAAAATAAGGAAAAACATAACATGGTGTCACTCCTTTACCTACAGCCTCATAGAGCTGCAAGCATAGCTGTTAGCTGCCAGCACAGTCTTGTTTCTCTTTTTTGTCCAAATGTGTTATTGCTAGTTTACTATGTGTGCTGACTCGGAGCGAGTACACTAATACATGTCTCTTTTATTACACATGGAGCTAGAGAATGCTTGTTCCCCTTTCAAATATTTTAACTGTCAGCTAAACCTGTTGTGGTCAGTTTAATATTGGCATGGGTAATAAAGTGAATAACTGACTGAATGCTCCAGTCTCGTCAAGCCAGCCGCTACCTGCTGTGTTTTTGGGTAGCACCCAGCATGGTGCTTTCCTGAAAATACAAAATCCATTTCTAAAGCACTTGAAAAGTTTAACTCCTCAGATTGTGAGGCATGGCGCACACTACACGGTAATCTCCGTGTTGCATGATAGAAAACGGAGAGACATCTGATCCCGAAGAAAAACGCTGCAGGCATTTACAGATAGATGAAAATAAATGCAAAGGAGTCAAAGCTACATTGTAGAAAAGATGTGCAAACCGCCTTCCTACCACCATGTGAGGAGAAAACAAATTATAATGCACAAATTTGGTTTATACTTATTTGTCTAGGCTTTGGCATGCGCTGCGCCCTGTGTCTTCAGCTTTCTTCATTTCTAAACAACAACTCTTTTTTAGTTTAATTTTCCGAACTCAGGCTTGCTGAGTTTGCCATAGCACTTAGGTATGCACATAAAAA
This sequence comes from Sandelia bainsii, assembly GCA_032362345.1. Taxonomy (NCBI): domain Eukaryota; kingdom Metazoa; phylum Chordata; class Actinopteri; order Anabantiformes; family Anabantidae; genus Sandelia; species Sandelia bainsii. The sequence continues at coordinate 7,855,839 of JAUMHL010000011.1, forward strand.
TGCACCCAACTTGTAATCTCCCTCAGGACCACTGTAGTGATGTGACCCTAACAATACAATAGCTTTGACTTTGAAAATCAACTTACATATGCCTCTCACATAAATATACATTCACATCAGTGGTAGTTTGAGGGGAAAAGAAATGGGTCGTTTACATTTTCTGTATTGATTCTCCCAAAAGTGCCCTGGCAGCAAATCAACTTCCAGTGCTCTTAGTCTTTTCTGCTCTGTGTCAAGAAAGAAGTGGACTGTTTTTCACTCTTGCCTTTATTTCATTTTGAATGCATCAGTTTTATCCAGTTGGGAAAAAGGAATTTCAATAGTTCAAAAGTCATTCTGGGAAGTGAGCCATGTCCCAATTCTCCCTCCTTCCTCCTGTCTCTCACACTCCTTCCTGGCAGTAATTGTGTTCATGGCTAATAGGTGCTTACATTACCACACATATGCATTATTCATGCATCTTTTTAGAATGCATTGTACACAGTCTTATTAACTTAACATAACATATACCTCCCAGTTGTACGTGTGTTTGACTAACGGATGGCTAGGTCCAGGTATGGATAAAAAAAAAAGCTAATGCTACATGTAGCTGCCAAGAAATAAACAATCAACCAATTATATAGAAAATAAGTCAGTTGTACACAAATACAGTAAGATCACCAACGAAGCCACCTACCAGACCTGTTTGAAAGTCTGAGCTCGTCTCTATGAGTGTATTTACATTAGCACATTCATCTGTACACAACCATTTGTGCAGCCTCACTGTTCAGGCCTGTTCATTTGGTACAACACGTCTGACCTTAGTGTCCTCTCCACTTGGCACTGAGATGAGAACCCTGTCTAATCACACTGAGCCATACTTCAGCTCCTGCAGGATTTGGCTCGCCACCACCCTGACAATTTTTGACTCCACATGGCCCTTCTGTGGCCCGACAGCTAAATACCAACACATGCTGCTATCAATAGCATTAAATGCCAATTACATGCTCTCCCCCAGACTTTACTGGCAATTAATGGCATTAGAGCAAAGCTGTCCTGTTTCAAATTTAATTGATGTATGACCTGTCCTGTTGTTGTTGTTTGTAACCATGTGGCAAAAGAGTTCAGTCAAATTCAAAGATTCAACTAATAAAGTAAGGGACTGTGCAAAAATTATAAATGGCATGAAGTGGGGCTTTAGACACACACCATCATTTATGAAATTAAACTTGAAATGGTGATGGTTTGGTAGAAGTGGAAGTGTCAAGTGTTTTCAGATTGTCATGGTACATCGTAAAATCTAGTCAGCCTTACTTAAAAATAGAAAGGAAACTGACTGAAACGTCTTCAAGAACTAAAAAAACATGTCCACTTGCCACTGAAAAAGCATTTTTTGAGATAACATTACTTGTGTATTTGTGTTTCAAATAGCATGAATTTCCATTTCATTCACATCCCCTTTAGTTTCGTAACCACACACCCTGAAACTACTAGTGATATTACTGGCATGCACTGCACTGTGGAAAAATTGTCTCATCCCTCCCTTACTGACAAATGCCAGCAGTGGTCCAAGAGCAGGTGGAGATAGAAAGGTCAGTGTTCTTTTGCAGCTATGTTGGATCAGTGAAGCAGTGGATACTAATTGTGCCAGGGTACTTGGACCCGACTAATATTAACTTGGAAGTTTCTAGATTAGGCACAGTTGCAATACTGTCTTCCACTGGTCTAATAACACAATTGCTTCAATTGTTGCTACTATACTATAAGTTTGCTTCACCCAAAACAAGTACACGTTTTTTTCAACTTCCAAAACTCTAACTAGATAAAAGCTCGTATGTCCATATTGTTGCTAACAGAGTAACGGTAACTAATTTATGTACGTTAGGACAGCTATTCGAATTTACAGTGTACAGAAATACAACTTTTGTCCCCTGCACACAAAGGTCACTTTTGATGCAACAATTTGACCCTTTTAATTAACTTTTCTTTACCCCAGTAAATCACACTAGGAAGATGGAAAGAAAATCTGGCATGAGCAAAAGGTTAAAGAACCTCAGCTGCTCTTGCTTCAGGGAATCTGAGAAAAATGTATGCCACACCTAATAATTTTTATATACTGTATGTAAATAATGCCTGTTATCATTTGGAGAATAATACTGACATTTAGTTCTCAATGTAAAACCCATACAGGGAACCATATTATTCTAAACTAATTAGCCTGTTGGCATTTAAATAAAATTAAAAACATTTCCTTGCTACAGCATGTCCTCAGAACCAGCTCTTCTACTGCACCCAAGAGAGATAAAATGCAAGGGGATGCTTTTGTTTCACTTCAAAACAAAACAATCATTCAGAGATTGATCTCATGCTAGAATAACTGCTGGCACAGCAAAAGTATGACAGCTTGTTTCCCCACTTCGTCACTCTCCATGGTCAGTAAAGATTGCATCAGAACAACACCGTCCTACTGAGGACATGTTAGTGTAATTGGTGATTGGTTGTCTCAATTGAATTTTACTGAAGATGTTTCCCTTGGTTAAGATCAGACTAATGTGAGCTCAAAGGCAAGCAGCGGGTGGAATAGAGCTGACCCAGCTAGAGGAGCTAATACAGTGGTAAGAGAAGTGCAGGGAAGACAACATTATTGCTTGCTGGATGACAATACAGTAGGTGAATCAGTGCATTTTAACTATGCTTCACTGGCCAATAGAGTAGTGCATGATGGTAAATTAAACAAAGCTGAAACACGCTGACCAATTCACCTAAAAGTGTTTTCTCAGCACTCACAATTTCACAAATTTATTACAAAATATATTTTATCCATGCATGATTTAACAGTGCATTGATTCATCTGCACCTTCCTTTCAACTGTGTAATCTGGGAAAGTAACCAAAGCTGAACTGAGCCTTGATTCAACCCGTACAGTCTGTTATTCAGTCGGAACTGGCTCGATCCAGACATTCGCATAACAATGCCTAACGCAGTATGGTGGGGGGGGGAGAGAGAGATGGAGACAGCTTGAAGAGAGCTGATGAAAAATTTGGGAAGTAATAAGGAACAATAACAAATGCTGGAAGGTGGTGCAGACTACACCGTCAGCCAACCTCCACTATTTGCTCTGGGGCCAAACTGGTCTTCATGCCAATATCTTTTTCCGTCTGTGTTTGGGAGAGAATATCATGTCAAACTTTCTGCCAGGATTTGATGATTTAATGTGTCTTCAGTTAGCAGCAAATATGGTTACTTTGAAAAAAAAAAACAGTGTTGTTTGACCTTTCATCCCATAGAAAAGGGGGATAAGAGAACAGCATGTGTTGTTACTAAGAGATAATTAATTATATTACATTTGATTATATTATTAGGTTCAGTTGCCCACAACAAAGACACACACAACACCCACAACACAATGACAGTGCTAACATGCTGATATTTAGCAGCTATGTTCACCATCTAAGTTTACTGTGTCAACATTTGCTAACTTGCGCTGAACACAAAGTTTAGCTGAGGTATACCACTAGCATAGCTAAAAATATAATCACAGTGTTCATGTGGTGGTAAATAAAATAGATTTAGCCTGCAGTCTCATCTAGTTTGGGGTACTGCCATTCGGTTGGACTGTAATGTGGACTCAGAAGAGCCATTGTAAAACTGGAAGTAACTTTTTTCTTTTTCTGACAGTGTTATTGTCCTCCAGACAAAGTGTTAGTAATAGCTGGAATGATGTGGAGCTCAGCGTTTACAGAAAGTACTGTATTTTTCTGCGCTGCACTTTCTGCAGGAGGTCGTTGTGATTGTGTGGAATTGCTGCTCCATTTTCATCACATATTCGTCTCCCAGAAACAGCGGTGTCATTTGTCTTATTAACACGTGTGTGAGATGCGTCTGGATTCAGAGGAGAATCCACTCAGCAGGAAAATAACCAAGGATCGCTGGCTGTCCTCTTGGAGACGTTAGACAGCAGTTGCAAATGCAAATGTACAGTTACAGTGTGTCATTCCTAAAAAAAAAAAAAACTATAAAAAAGGGGGAAAAAACTGTATGCTACTAGAGCTTCACCCATATCCCTAATTCATGAATTTGACCTGCAATGCAAATTTGCCAACTTCAAAACTAACCCATTTACAGCTACACACTCACAGACACTTGCTCATATTTGTTCTTAGGACAACAATGATGTGAGGGGAACAAGATAAGGAGAGGGACTTAGGAAGGCGAATCCGGATTGTGCTTTTCCACTTGGTGAGGGTAAATTATGGAAAATCAGCTTACAGTAATCCCGGCACTCGATGAAAGGGGGGGGGGGGGGGGGATCATCCCAGGCGACTTGACACCATTGTGCACTTTTGAAAATGATGTGCTTGTTAGCGAGGAGGCATGAAACACACTCGGGTTCATGTTTGCAGTATCATAATCATTAGTGGAGCCTATTTCTTGCCTTTTCTGCATCACTGATGTTTATTGTGAACTTGCATTCATGTGCTGAGGCTTTGTCATGTGAATGTATTTAACACACAGTGTGGAAAACACACAAATGACTGTTAACAGCAGTGATTGTTTGTGCTAGCTGCCATCATGCCTGAATCCAGCAAACATCTGAATTCATTAGGTTTTGTTGCAATAAATGGACGACCTGAGTAAAGATGGCTGCCTGCTGTGCCACCGGTGTTTCTCAGACCTCCTAAAATCTTCCACCAGATGTTGTTACTTGCTTTGAGGTGGGAGGCATGTCATGGTGTCACTTTAGAGCGCCACCATATGTCTACACCTAGGGCACATTCTCGCCTATCGCGTTTATTGCATTTAAGCATCTGAGTCAATTTTGGTATCTTTCATTTAGAGAGGTGACAACTACGCTTTTTCAAGTCTGAAAATTAGAGCCTCCTTCAACCAAAGTGCAATTTGGAATGAGATTATAATTTTACCAATTTATAAACCTACCAAACTACCAAAAAGCAAGGCTTTAGTTGCATGCTGTAGCTAGTTGTTTAACATTTAAGGTAGCAAAAGGAACCAATCACAAGCTTAAGTTCAACTGTTTTTGCTGTATGTGTCAGCAAAGGAAGTGTTCAACATTGTGGGAAACACACTTCCTTTCATTTTTGCCAAAAGCGGTGTTGGAAAGTAACTACAGACACACTGTACATAAGTGATTATATTTCCATTTTATTTAACTTTTTACTACCAAAGTATTTTATTTTATTCTATTATCTGTTTGACAGCTTAATTTAATTTAGTTACTTTGCAGATGCAGGTTATTAATATAAATGGATTATGGATTAATCATTTGACAGTAGATAAAGTATTAAAGATTAGCCCTTCCAACCAGTTGCATCATTTGTGGTTTTGACATTCTTGTGTCAATAAATATAATCTACATATATCAGTATCCAAAAATAGGCCATTCTATTATAAGAATTATATTATATATTTATAAAAATTATATTATTTATCAAAAGTACATTTACCTTTGGTACTTTAAGCATTTGTTATGTATGTTATGTTAATAACTTTGTACTAAGTAAAGTTTACTTGTAATCTTAATTTCTACATTGTGGTAAAGGTACTTCAAGTAGAAGGTCTTAGTGCTTCTTCCACAGGCTGTAGGTTAGTTGAGAAGACTGCTACCACCTGGTGTCTGTACAAACCAAAGGTTCACAAAGACTTAAAAGTGAAAATATGTTATTTTGTGAGCATTAGAGGTGCTGGTAGTGGGTTTTGTTACTTTCAGATACAGTCAGGCTAGCTGTCCCCCTGCTTCCAGTCTTTGTGCTAAGTTAAGCTTTTTTTTCTCATCTAACTCCTGACAAAATTCAGAGCAACAAAAATACACTGATTACTCTAATGTGGGAAACATAGAGTAATTAGTGTACATGGTGTGTATAAATAGTGTTGACTCCATCTAAGTGTTTTTCGCTACCATGGATCACATTTAATGTAAGATGTCATGTACAGATGAGATTTGCTTTCATTATAATCAAGAACAGTAATGTTGTGTTTAACAGCATGATGGTAAAAAGACAGCATGGCAACAAATAAATAAAACAATACACATCTTCACATATTAAAAGGCAATTTTTATGGCATTTACTGATTTAAATATAATGCTATAACAGCAGAATGCTGTTGCTGTCAGTTTTTATTTTCAGCATTTTCACAGATATAATTGGTGATTAGCGTGGTATATTTCTGCTGCACTAATTCTTGTGCTTCAATATACAAATATCTACAAGTATAATCTATCTGTAAATCAGCCGTTGCCTGTCCCTTGATCGTTTAAGTGCATGCTTGATTTCTCCTGCACCTGCCTAATGCATGCTCATGCTGCATATTTCTGCAAGCTCTGGTCTCAGTTTCCTTATGTGATAAAAGCCGTACAGCATCAGCATTAACACACAGGCAGCCTTTTCCTCCAGGCTGTTTAATCTACCTGCAGAGTTTGTAGATAACGAAAGCCATTTCAAACCATTACATTCATGCCAAGAAATGCTCTTAAACAAATTGCTGCTGTTGTTAATTTAGGCTTTGTAACTATGTCTATAATTTTCCACATCTGTATTCTTGTGATACATCTTTTTTATCAGTGGCACAGCTGACTTTAATTTAAAAACGGGAACAGATTCCCATTGATTTCAGAGGAAAAGTGAGCTATTAAACACTCATCCTTAAAAAAAAAAGTGAAACTAAGCTTTTAGTTATTTTCTTTTTGCCTCTTTCGCTTCCAAGACAGGGTTTTAATCAAGAAAATGTCTCAAAGTAATTATGCCCAAAAAAACAACCTGAGAAAAACAAGAGGAGTTTATGAGTGGGTTAGTAAGCCACTTTCTACTGAAAGGTGGCAAGTGTCACCTGTCCAATTACAAGATAGCAATGGCTCAGTAAAACCACTTGACACATCCATGCACTTAAAACAAGAGATAAAAAAAAAAAAAAAAAAATGTAGACAAGTACTTTGAGATCAACAAAAACAGTAACACTGGATTACATGCTGCTAGGTAGCTCATTCCATTCAATCCATTGCAGGAATGGCAGATTCCACCTCTAAAGACAAATAAATGAATTACTGTAACACAGTATATAGAAAGGTAATTACAGAATGTTAATACATTTAATGGCTCTAGCGGAAAGTAATAGTAACCATAAAAACTGTCAAAGACAGGGTTTGATTTAGGATGACAACTTTAAACAACTGTAAAATCATTCATAATTTCTGCTTCACTTTTTGAATCACTAGGTCCATTTCAAAGGAAGCTCCTGTTTCTGCTTCTTTCGGTGAGTCCCCAAATGGGTGTTGCCGCTCACTGAAAACTGTAGATTTAGATTTTTTTATTAAGCTAATTAAAAATGGAACAGATTCCTAAAATGCTTCTTGGGAATAGGGGACCAACGACTGAGGGCTTTTGGCTGGTTGGGAATAGGTAGAGGGATTTTCAGCGGTGTGCAGTCTGTTCTCCTGAAGCCCCAAAATGCACGATTGACATTGAGGTTTTGACCTTCGTCGGCATGTTGTGGAGGTACTGCCGATGAACAGGCCTCCATGTCTACTGTTATGAATTGTGATGGAGTTTTGATGACTATCATGATGATGATGGCTCATACTAATCATGAATATGCAAGTGGTGATGATGATTAAAGATAATAATGTGTGTAATGGTGATAATGATATTTTTGACTTTACCTTTTAGTAATGGAATCAGTCGAGCTGAACGGAAGATGCTTGTCTAATATTGATAGTAATGGTGAAAATTGTACAGTACAAACACAGAATAAAATTTGTTTAAAGGAAAAGTTTAATGTTTTTTGGGGGTCACCAGCTGTTATGGTTGTTATCATTTAATTAAATGGCAGTTATTCACAATCCAGTAGGCCAGAAGGTGCAAATGATCGATACATGTTGGCATTAAGTGACCTCTAGAATATGTAACATAACTACTATAAGCGGGGCAAAAACAGCTAGCCGGGCTCTCCCGAAAGTTCAAAAAGACTCCTGGGGAACCAGTATTGAGTCGTGGAACACACTATTTTCAGCTATTGTTTGGGAAAAAAACTGTTTGCAAAACTACTTGTTTTTAACATCCATGCTAGACTGAAACACCATATATCCATCCTGGCTATTTCACCTGCTTACTGTCTTTGTGCTAAGCTAAGCCAATCAACAGTATGTAGCATAAGAGTGTGAGGGTGTTATCAAACTTATCATGCAATTCTTACCAAGAAAGTGATTAACTGCAATTTCCAAATTGCCAAACTATTCCTTTGATATTCACAGATAATGTGGATTTTGTATAAGCAATATACCAGAGATAGACACAGAATCCTGTAAGTAACCTATGATATTGTTCATATAAAATATTCAACATTTGAATGAGTGAATTTTATGTAATATCATGCAATAGCATGCTATTGAAGATTAAGCACAGTAACAAGACCAAATTTAGATTTTAATTTTAGCTGTAGACTGGATCATGCCATTAATCATTATGTGTGGTGCCACATGGGAACAACGTTTGAACCAGCATTTGCCTAACAGCCATCTAGGCAGCAGAGAATTTGACATTTAGATGCTACCGCATCTTAGATAGAATACTATAACTGGCAGAGATACAGAACCATTTGTTTTCCCTTGATGTGATTGGCTCACGGTCAGATAGATTATACAGTAGCCAGCAGGGATAAACAACAAGCAAAGAAAGCCAAAGTATAGGCTAACTGAGCTAGTCAAATGTTAATACCTCAAAAAGTTACAGGTATCTCTGACTGGTGACTTTGATGTATCTCAAACACCAAAGACACATTTTATCAGCATCTGGTGGTAATGTCAGACTGGCTTGTTGGTGGCAGATGGGTGGGCTTCCACTTTGTCATATGTCCACATCCTGGGCCTCTGTATGGCTTAGCGAGGCGCTTTGTGTTATCCCCCCACTTTTCTTCCTCTCCCTCTCTGATCTCCTCCCTCCTCTTAATCCTCCTGCTGTACTTTTTTTTCTCTGCAGCTCCTCTTTCCAGGCCCAGATCTGTGTGTGCACGGGTCAAGCCAGTCAGTATGGAAAGCGAAATCTGACAAATAGCTTGAGTGAAGTTAGTGCAGAGGGATTAGCTCCTGTATGGCAGTCAAACAGACTGTTTTGTGGACTATTCTGCAATGTCCATCACTTCCACTAGGTGCTGCAAGAGCGGGTGTGTGGATAGATGTACAGAGAGTGTGTGACTCTTACTTACCCACTGAACATTTCCTGAGACAGTCAATAAGCTTCACTTTCCCTTGTTCTATTCTCCTTCTTTCCAAATAATTTTCATATCACACAATGAATTGTGAGTGTGCAACTTCTCAGCCCATTAATATCTGAATGTATAAAAACTTCTATCTGTCTTTATCAGTATACTTCACAGCATCTGTTCAGCACAAATATTATAGCATCTTGCCTTCTGTTTTTGATATGAACATGTGGGAGAAACAATTAGGCTTCATGTGAGATTCAAAACCATTTATTTACCCATGTCTGGTGCAGCTTGATATTCCAAAACAGTAATGTCACATCCACAAAAAGTTACATAAAGGCATCTGATCCACATGGTTTATTCCCTCAGAGGGGCCTCTTATGCCTCACAAATTGCTGATGCATTGCAGGTTTAACAGACCAGCTCCAGTTCTTCCAGTTTTAATGCCTCTCAAATGCTGATCCAGGATGCCCCTGCCACAATAGAACCAGCAAAGTCGAGAAAGCCTCGGGACAGAGTGGGCTGCATAAGACACTAACAGAGAGCAGAGACGAGAGCAAAGCTCTATTGGATAACTGCCTGGCTTTTTCCACAGCACTTGACCCTGGCACATACGCCACCCCTGCCTCCCTCCTTTCCCTCCACCTTCTTCTCCTCCTCAGCACCGACAAATGAAGTGTCCCCGCTCTCGGCTCTGATGCTGAGAACCTATGACAGCCAAAGCCTTCCTGCTCTCTGAAGTAAGTCCTGGCAGCGATAGGCTAGTTTACTATTCCCCACTCCAGCCCAAGCTGCAAGGCATGAACACGGACGAGACAAAGCCTGTGTGACTGCAGTGAATAAAAAGACTGAGGGAAATAAGAGGAAAGGAAAAAGGGTGCTTGACCTTACCTGTCAGAGTGTAACTTTAAGTGTACGTTGGGTGAGAAATGCTGCTCTGTCATGCTGGGTTTTAAGAAAGGAACTTGCTCAAAAAAGTGCAAATAACTTTTAGTTGATTGCTTTCACAATTATAGATTTTTTTTCTATGACTCCTTAAAATTCATACTTCGTGAGTGGTTTATAATTATTGTTATTAGTGATAATATGTTATCATTTAAATGTTTAATAGAGCAGTGTTGCATTTGTTAATGCTTTGTATATAGCAGTATGTAATTTATAAAACTGTATTCAATGTATTGTACAAGAAAATCCTTGTTGTTCATCTTAATGTCTCACTACACAGTGACAAACCTTTCATTATCGGGTGCTTGCCATTATCATCAATTTTAATTAAACATTAATTCGATGTTTAATGGCAATTATAATTTATTAACTGAGAGAAAAGACATCTTATTAATGGTTTAATACTGAGCTACAACCTAACTGTGTTTTAGTAATGTTAAAACAAAAGCATGTATTAATGTTTTTATAAACCAATAATAAAACGATTAACAAGACCAACATCTGGGTCACCATAGCAGCTGTATATCCTTCTTATTAGAATTATCATTTCATGTTAATTCATTTTTAATGTTAATAATACCTAAAGTTACTTAACACTTTGGGTATTTGTTGGGTTTTCTTGCAACCTGGCAATAAGAACGACCTTACTAATGGATTATTAATGATCTATAATGTATTAATGAATGATTCATGCTTTGTTAATAACACCATTAGCCCCATTGCAAAGTAAGGCGTGGTTGGTAGCGCAGTTGACGTAGTTATAACAGGAGCGCACGCTTTTTTATACATAACACACCATTTCCATCGTAATCACATTGCAAGTTCACTAACTCACACACTGTTGATGCTGTGTGCTATAGGAAGATTAGTTCGTCCACCTTTTCTTGTAAAACCAAACTTCTCGTCTTGTTCACGATGTAGCAGCCTGCGAAAATAATGCGCTCTGTCGTGGTGGATAACACAAGTGCACAAAGGCAGTGTTAACGGTAGAGGTCGCTTCCATTTCCATTCCATCCTAGTTGTGGCACTGAGGCAGACAAGTTTCAAATGGTATCTTTGGCACTCAGCTTTTGTCGTCGTGGTTTAAATTATTTCCAGCTGCAGTTAGAGAGATGTCAGGCTCCCAAGCTGAGACATGGACTATGTATTTCTACATTTTAACAGCACAATTACAGTAAACTTTTTACCAATATCTTTAGTAAAAAAAAGTAATATCCGAATGTGAAAACTGAATATCGAACACCTATCTAATGAACGAATATTCAGACATCTGGATATTTTGGTCCAGCCCTGTTGTAGAGTATACCTTGTTATGAAGAAGTATTGAATATTTTGCTGGTTTTTTTTAAATGTACCACACTGGTGATCCGTCCACTGGTTTGTTTTGGTCCAGAGTAGAGCTCAGAGCCTCCACCCATTTGTACAAGGCCTCTTACAAACAGATTATCATCAATCCACAGAGGTAAGGCAATCATGTCTCTTTAAGACAGACTGCTCTGTTAAGGCGCTCCATAATTTAATATCCTTGTCATTCTTTATCTCCCTTCTTTTTCTCCCTCCCTCTCTCCATCAGCCTGGCAAAGTCATGCTGAGTTTCTTAAAATGTATTAAATTATGATGTGTCATGAAAGTAATTCTCTCCTCGGTGTATGAATCACATGACGGATCCCTCTCCAACCTTACCTTTGACACATTGTATGCACATAGCAGGGTAATAGATTAAAATTAGCATCAACTTCCTTAAATTATTGACCCTGGCCCAGTTTTTTTTTTTTTTGCCTCTTGTCAGCAATCAGTTTACAGGGAGGTGTGAGTGCTAATGCTAAATGGAGGGAGGATGGAGAGTTAGGGAGCGCCTTACTTCACCTTGCTGTCAAAGTTCCCCATAGTCGTCCATCAAGACTTTGGGAAATTAATGGGTGAGGTGTAGGGGGGACTTCAGTTTCAGCATTTCAACACTACATCATGAAATGGCTTGTTGGTGCACTCTTAATAATGTATCATTAAAAATTCATGGCTGAAATTTGAATTAATTCAATTTTTAATACCCACCATTTATTATTAAGCCTTTTCCAATGAATATTTCACATTCTAATCTTATTAACAGAATAGAGTGTTAAGACTTTCTTTGCCACACAACAGATTTCCCTTAACTTGTGTTTACTCATCATAAATCCATTCTGCAGCAGTCTCCAGTGTAATTCACTTGGACAAAATGAAGAGATTGGCATTCACAGTACTGGTTTATTTAAAGAAAAGAGAGAGACATTTGTGCAATTGCTCATTTGTTTGCTTTATTAAGTCTGAATATACACGCCCTCTTGGAATTTCAAGTCAGCTGCGGTATGCAATAGGAAGAAATTATCACATCCTTGACCTTCAATGCAGCGTATATTTGTATGCCAGATGATATATTTGCAGCCTGAGAGTTATTTGGCTTCTGTAGAGCTGAATGGGATCTATTTAGATCTAAATGTCTCTTTAGCCACACATATAGTACAACGGCTCACTGGCCACCACACTCAATGTACTGTATGTGCTTTATTAATTCCTAACAACCTGCAGCAGAAACAGTAAAGCAGTGTTTTCTCTTTAATTTTCCACTGTTTACCTCGCTGCATGTACTGTACCTTGCTCATCACACAGGCTGTTTTATGGATCTCTGTGTTTTCGTTCAATTCTTTTTCTCTTCTCAAGCGACACAACATCTGTGTTTATGTGGTGACAGAGGGTCAGATCACCTGTGTTTGTGTACACAGGTCAGATCCATGGGGAGTTGTCACTGGCTCTCAGTGTCTCTAATGAACTCCAGCTGTATGACTGACAGACGGGGGAGTAAAGGCCGGGAGTAAACTGCTGAGCGACATGCCGAGCTGCTGTGTGTGTGACTGATTGGATGCATGCTTAATGAAGCAATGCACACGCACACTCGAGCTATACTGTGTCAGAGATCTGTTTAGGGCCATGTTGTGGGGATGGTGTTTGAGAGTGTAAACATTTCTGTATATCACATGTTAACGTTTGTAAAGTGGTATCTGCAAGTGCAGGAGAAAACATTGTCGCTATTTACGACAATCTAGTGTGAACTCAACACTCTCATCCCTCAGAGTCAGATAATGACACTTTCCACGGCGTCAAAGAGTGAAGCTTTGTAAGTCCTTTGGCGGTACTATTTCTGAGTCCCCTGGCACTGTTTGATGCCAAGGGAATGGTGGCACCTGTGTGTTGAACCTATTGTCGGGACAACATCATATATGCATAAGTTGTGGAAACATCATGGTTTGATTGAGTTTAAGTGAAAATTCTGGGTTATGTTAAGTAAAAGGTAAAAAAAAAATACAGTTAAAATGTAACATAACTATTTCCTGGAATAGTCATTGTTACAACACACACTCTGCACACACTATTTCACACAGCACTCTGACATCTATCTCTAGGCCACGCCCACTTCTGTTTTTAATTTCCTTTTACTTTTTACTCCATTATATTACAGAGGGGAAATGTTACACTCTACATTTGTTTAACAGTTTTAGTTACTAGTCATGTTTTGCGGATATACTAAAGATGTACTAGCTGAAGTGAACAATATGGATTAATTAAGGCTGTGGTAGTACTATTGTCACAGGGCCACTGTTTTAGTGTTTTTATTGTCTTGGGGAACTCCTTTTAGCGTGCTTTTATTAACAGAATGCATTTTGGTTTATTTATTAATTGTGTATTTTAACTTTTATTGCATGGTTTGTGTATGGTTTTATTGTATGTTTTGTCGTGATTTTATTGCATGTTTTAATGATTGTTTTGATGACTGCCTGCATGTGAACTAACCTCACCTCCCCTGATTAGCTATCAAAAACACCTGTGCCCAATTGAATGGAGCCGCGGACCAATGGCCGCGCAGTGTAGAAATATGTTTGAGGTGGACAAGTGAGAGCAGTCGGGTGAGTAGTCGTCGAGTTCAGAGCGAGCTACAGCGTGGAGTGTAGAGGGACGCCAGGGAGAGCACGCTAGGAAGAAAGGACGAACGTTTGTGCAGGTCGGTGGCCTATAGACAGTCACCGTAGTCGAGTGGAGAGACAGAAGAGCTCCAGAGGTGAGCCGAGAGTGCGAGAGTGGACTCGACCAGACCGAGATTCCAGAGTGGTCTACGACCGGACCCGGACGGATGTTGACGGAGCGGAGGAGAACGGCTTATGGCTGCAGGTGGAAGACTTCCGGTGGCGACTGGCGTCCATACTGAGTAAAACGCCGGAAGGAGTCGGCAGGGCAGGGGAATTGTTCATTGCCCGCAAACGTGTGGCGGTGACGCTGGAGGTGTAGCCGGCCCAGGAAACAGGAAAGAACACGCAGCGCCCGGTGCCCCATCCACGCATTGAACAGGCTCATGTTTTAATCGGACTTTCTTTTTTTAGCACTCAGTGACTCTTATATCTTGTAGTTTTATTGTCCGGACATTGTTCTTTTATATAATCTTATTTTCATGTACACCTCGTACTTCTCGTTTAACTTTTATTGTAATAAATTGCATTCTTTTTATCGGTTGCTTTCCTTTTGTTAATTAGTTGCTCCCACCTGATTTTAAAGGACCTGTGGCTTTTGCCCTTTTATTCAATTGTGGTTTTATAACACTGGTGTAGTTGGATACTTCGAAACTAAAATATTTTATATAACTTCCAATTTTAACCTTACCATGTCACACTACCACCAATAATTTAAATTTACTTTCATCCCTGGCATGCACATATATATACTCTACTCACAAAAAGTTAGGGATATTTGGCTTTCGGGTGAAAGCCCTCAGGTCATTGAGGTTCTGGGGTACAGAGTTACGAGCCTCTACGTGGCGACTCAGCTGATCCCATAGGTTTTCTATGGGATTCAGGTCTGGAGAAAGTGCAGGCCACTCCAATCGAGGTACCCCAGTCTCCAGCAGCCGTTCCCTAATGATGCGACCTCGATGAGCTGGAGCATTGTCGCCCATGAAGATGAAATTAGGCCTGTGTTG
>JAUMHL010000011.1:7871080-7960311 GCA_032362345.1 Sandelia bainsii
GTCACATTAAGTTCACCTGTAAAGGTTATAGTGCATTTTAGGTTCATCCTGAAATTTCACCTGAAAGCCGAATATCCATAACTTTTTGTGAGTAGTGTATTATCAACACTAGTAAAAATCATTACTGTTTGAAATACATTGTTTCCTTAGTGAAGTGTGTCATTTAAAAAAAAAACTGAACATGATAAACAGTTGAAATCTCCTGCTTCTGCCACTTATAACTATAATGCAAAGTTAACTTAATGCACTTAAACATTATTATAACACAATCCACTATTATACTGGCTAATAATAATTAAGAGGCAGTTTTAAATCAGCTCAAAATTGTAACACGATGGCTTGCGATGATGAAGTGATATTTGAGTTCACTTGACAGGGTGGATCTCTGACAAAAAAACAGATTAGAAACCAATGGTCTATGGCATGTCACAGCTGTTTATAGATTTGTCACTTCTTGTGTAGTGTGTAAAGTGTTTTGCAGAGTATAACCTAAACATTAGTATCACAGCTATTTGGGCTAAATATTGTAAAAAAAAAAATCATCTAGACCCTAGATCTTAACAGTATACATGTCTTACAGCATGGACTTTGTCCTCCCTTTTAAATGCAATGTAGACGGCGCATTCAACACAGAGGACTGCCCTTGAAAAACCATCACTCATATTCTTCATCAAACAACACTTTTGGCAGCCGACTCAGGGGAATCCAAGGTAATATAACAGAAAATAGTCAACATCTCATACTGTCGCCGTCCTCCTGCGATGCTTTTTTCTTTTGGTTTGTTTTTCATTTTTCTTCTTTAATGACGAATACTTGAACCTCAGGTGTGTAGTACCTCGATCTGTGTTGCTTTGTTGTCTTGTCAGTGTCATGACTTTGAAGTCATACTTTACATTGCTCAATGCTCATTTCCTTTCTTTTTCCATTTATTTATTTATTTGCCCATGGCAGTCCAATATCATTATTTTTCCCCGCTGAATGAAAAAGAATGAAATGATGATGATAAAAGAAGAAAAAGATAGTAAGAAATCCTGCCAACTTTTTCACCACTTCTTGACTCATTTCAAAACTCAGTTACTCTTTCAATTATTCTATACTAGAAAGATCTCTCCAAAGAGGTGACAACACTGACAAAGCTAGTGTAACATCTATCAGCGTGAAAATAATTTGATGTCAGTCACTTTTTATTTGTTGCATATCGAGGACAGTGGTGCTGAAATTCATTCACGGTGACAGATTTTTATTTTTTTATTTTTTTGGGGGGGGGGCAAGGGGGGTTATGGTACAAAGAGAGGAAATGAGAAAAGGTTGTGATTTACCATGCAGTGATCCTTTTATTCTGTCCCTCAACCTGTCCCTCAATTTAATTGGAGTAGCCCAGCTAGTGCCTTACACAGAGCATCAGAATCTAGCAAAGACGATAAAGATTTTCCATGTTGTTGATTCATAAGGAAATCTATATGTATTTATTCGTTGTTCCTCCCTCAAATCAATATCACAAAAAGGCAGCAGGTGTGCTCAGCAACTCATCGTTTTGGGTACAACTGACAGCAATCCAGAGTATGCGACATTGCAGCAGATTTGTTAACAGCGAGCTCCCAATTTGATTTGATGTAATCCTGTCCCAGTTCATTGTGGGGATCTGTAGCTAGAGCAGAGACGGAGCCGGAGAGCTTATCTTTGTGTCTGTGTGCTGCAGGCTGAGTAGGCACTAAAATCTGTGGAGTGATATTCAGCACTAGCCACTGAACTACAGATTACTCCTGCCCCTCTACAAAGCAAACTACATAAAAGCACATGCACGCTAACATAGCAGGTGCCAGGTGTGGCCTTACACATGCACATACACACATACATGTAAATGCACACACTGTGTATTTTACACTGAATATTCCTTACTCTAATGACTGCTCGTGGCTGTGGTGACTCTGACTGCTGCTAATGCTGCTATTGCTGTGTTAAGAGCAGATAACTGGCACCGCACAGTCTACATTACATTAGATCTCCAATCAAGAGGTAATGGGGGTTGTCATGGCAACCACATCCAACAGGAAAGGGGAGGATGAGGGGAAGGGCAAGGTTGAACCATCAAGGAATATATACTATGGCAAGAGCAAATGCACCATGAGCTGTGTTTCTGTCTCAACCTTCCAATTTAAGTTTTGCTTCTTTGTCAGAAAAAGTTGATGAGAAAAACTGCTTATATGTAGCACTTAATGGACTTTTCTTTAAACTACTTTCATTTTATTAGATCCAGACAGTACAATTTAAAAAGATAATTCCTTTATGGCTGAAGCTGCTTATACAAGACATGAGTAATAATTCTTTAATCCATATCTAGAACTGAGATCTTAAAAATACTAAGTCATGTCTGTAAAGTCTCTCTGGGTGTAATAGCCTATGTAATTATAACAGTCAAAACTGATCACAATTGGTTTTTACATTTTGCATAATGAGCATGTACAGGCCACAAGCGCACAAAATTCTGTATCTGGGGCAGGCTGTTCAGTATGAAGTGTGAGTCTTATTTCTTTTCATATTTTTTAATTCTTTTGACAAACTTCCACCCCTCTGGATATACTTCACTGACAAATAAAACACATATGAATACCTCCTTTCAGGAAGAGTTTCTTTTATTCCTCTACTTGCACTAACCCTCACAAACTGACTCCAGGACAAAGATCCAACACACATTGAACTGACAGCGTGAAAGGCTTGATGATGTTTGCCTAAGAAGATACCAATAACTTTTATTACATTGCTTTGTCTCACATGGCCTGATGTAGTGTGACAGGAAAGTGCTGAAACAAGATGTTTGTAATACAAATCAGATGTCTCTCTGTGTCAAGTGAAAGTTTAATTTTCTTAAAGAATCAAGAATATAAATAAGCAAATTATATGGTCGATTCCACTTTTAGTGATGTAGATTACATTATACTCAGAGGTCTATTTGACCACATTTACACCAAATAGCCTATTAATGGGCAATCTGTAGGCTCTCCACATAGATTATCAGTGTACCTTCAGTGTCATTTTCTTCTTAAGTGAGATTAAAGCTTTAATAAGCCAGTTAACTACAGTATATGCAAGAGTTCTGTTTCTTCATCTTAACTGTATTTAGCTACAGAGTCATTTAGTTCAGTTTAAAATAATGAATGGATATTTTTCAATTACAGTTAACAATTAGGACAAAAATCAATAAGCAAATTTAGTTTTAGCTCTAGCTAAGGCTAGCTAGTCTCACCGGTTAGCTTTAGTGTAAAATAATTCTCAGGCTACTTGATAAGAATTAATAATGCACTATGATGTCATAATAATGTGTTTCAATGAAAGTTAACACATTTATGTAATGTATAATGCCCTAACACCCCTTCCTTACTAGATCAACATTACTTTAACTGCTACCAAGTACAGAACCCTGCCAGCATAAGTACTACATATGCCCTTGTACCTGCATGTTATAAAAAGAAAGCAGAGATCTACCTTTTCATTGGCGAGTCCTAAGAGTGACATATTTTGGATAAAGGATCTATTCTCCTCTTTGAGCTCCTACAGTATCTTGCTATCTGATCAAGACAGAAAGAGTATTGTCCATATCTTACTTCATGCCAAAAAAGTACTATTTCTTGACAAAATCCAACGCTTTTCTTCTTGTCCTCTCCCCTTTTGTATGGTCAAAAGAGCAAATAGCAAATACGGCAGAGTCAAATAGCTTCATCTGTGTTTTTGTATTATTCCAAAATGTGTTTCTTTTTCTTTGAGCAATGTACAAAACAGCTCAATTTAACATACTGCAGCTGCTGTGTATGATTTCTTTGATAAACACCATTTTCAGACCTTCAGAAACCTTGACATTTACTTTGCTGTTTTCACCCAACAAACCGCGCTGGCTCTTTAAAAATTGTGAGCGACTGCTTATGTCTTTGGAAACCTTGAGGCTACGATTTGCAGTGCTGCCGCTGACATCTGACTTGTCAAACTAAACTCCGCTGCAGCACTGAATTTTTCATAATTTTGTTTGCTGGCAAGCGACAACAATGTGCTTAGATTTTCTGCTTTTCTTCTTAACCCCTCCCACACCGTTTTAGTTCTCTTGTTGTCTTCTTCCGTCATAGTTGTGAGGAAAATATCTCCTCAGGTCTCACCTTTCAAATGTTGAGAAACGCTCACAACCTTGACAGAAACTCTAAACGTTTTGCCCCCCTGTAAATATTAGGCTTTGTGTGAGATAGAAATTTTTGAGGCAGCCGGCACAGAGCCGGAGGGCAAACATGCAAACCTTGATTAACTTGTGTAGTGCTTAGTTTCTCCCAAGAAAAGCACAAGCTCTGCTGCCTCATACTGTAGATTTCTATAGATAACATCTTGTTTGATCTGCTTTATTTGTTTTTGTATTCGAAGAACTGCTAGACATTTGTGAAAGAATTGGGAAAAGAGTCTGCAAAATGAAAGAGGGGGAGGTGAGAATAAATATGGCAACATTCCTATAAGCGTGATTGAAATCTTACCTGGCTCAGTGTCATGGGGAAGTTTATAGTGTTCCTAATATACTGTCAGATAGATAATGGAATATGATTTCAAAGGGTTTCAAATGTACTCCATCATACCACAGTCATTCACAGTCACCACACTAGAATGTTATTGGTAAAAATATACTGTACCCAATATCTTCGCTCAGGCAGCAGAGAGCATAAAATAAACCTTTAATCACTGAAGAGGGAACACAATGTCCACAGAGCTGCTAAGCTGCCCAGATAAGAGGCGTTGAGTGTATGCGCTTCTGCCAGTGTTAGCTTTCATGCATTCTTTTGATTGTGTTTCTTAAGGTGTATGTGTTTGTGCGTCATGTATTGTATGTGATTTCACAATAGTCTCTTTTTTTAGGTAAACTGCATATTTATTGTGAAATGCAGAGTAAATGCTGTGGACACAAACTGAAGTGAAAACGGCATATGCACACTACATCTGAATCATAGTATGTGGTATTATAACGTTGGACAAGTTAATTTGAGCTGTTTTGTAAAGAGGATCTTTTCTAAAATATTAATATGACCCATAGTCAGTGGTCATTGTTAAAGCACAAGCTGTCCTGCCAACAGTTTCACAGATATCTCTTTTATTATTGTAATCTATGGTAAAACTTTGTGCTACCACAACCACTAGAGGGGGTTGTTCAACACTGGGGCATTTGCTGAAAACACAGATGTTGTCTTTCAGGACTGCTGGTGTCAGTTAAAAATGATCACTTTTTTGCATTATGAATTTTAAATACTTGGATAGTTTGTGAAACTTTTGGCTCAGGAAACTGAGATTGATTGTTGGGATGTCATCTCTAACATCTATGTGCAGAAACTGGAAGCTAGAAGCAATTCTTGTCTCATGCTCAAATGATCGGGCACCATCTCTGCCACACTGGACCCAATAAGCATTGGAATAATTACAAAATGAGCGGCTATATCCTAGTGAATAAATTTCAGCCCTTTCTTCTGACCCCTCAAATTGATCCATTCATTCCAGTATCAATTGGAAAGTCTGGAAGCGCATAGGATTATTTTTTTTAATCTTCATTTATGTGTGCAGGGAGCTGAGAGGCATGACTGGAGGAGGTTGCTAGATCTATGGGTCCAAAAACGTAGTAGCCATAAGGATCATCCAGGTAATTTTTAAGGCTGAAATCTGGAAGAATGAGAATAGTTTTTAGCATATCTGCCACTGAGCAACTTTTGTAAAGAGAATGAATGAATGTTTTTCAGTATCCAGTTCTCATAATACATCCATTATATTGTGATGGTTCAAGAAAATAGCCCCGATGATGTCATCATGTGAAACCTGAGCTGGTCAGATTAGTTATCATTTTAATACTGAATTCAGCAGATATAAATATTATTTGATTGACATGACTGTCTCTCGTTACAGTAATTTTGTCCCCATCATATCACACAGGGATCAGATGTTTCTAAGCCACTTGTTCAGGTCACAACTGGAAATAAAATATAACAACACTACATACAACTGTTCTTTAGAGAAACAGACTAAACTAGAGACACTTGTGTGACAGGCTGATGCTGCCCAGATTTACCCTGGTGCACACCCTCTGTGCTTAAATTTTCTGCCACTGTCCATGGTGTGAACACACATTCACACAACAGTAGTCCAGGTGTAGCTATAATTGCACAATTACAAGCTCACACCTCCTCACAACACACATGTTCACTTTCTACCCAGCTCATCTAATGTGACATGAACAGAGAGTTCATAATTAAAGGCTCCTCAAATACGTATCTGCCCAACTATTCCTTCAGAAATATGGTTTCATAATGAGAAAGTTTCACAATGGAAGCCCAGCCTCTTTGTCCCCATGGGAGGGAATAATACCTACCTTCATTAATTATGACTTAATGAAATACAAAATTGTTCCAGGTGCTGCTTGACTGACAGGTAGTCTTACAACAGAGGAAAGGCCCGTTAAATGTATATAAGCCTCACAGTACAATGTTAGCCTCTAATTGGCTATTTACCACCTGCTCAATAGTCAGGATTGCATTTCCAGTGTCTGTGGAGGTATAAGCAATAGTTTTTTCAACATCCAGATTAATTTCTTAAAAGCCTGCCTCTAAAAAAGTGTCAGGCTTGCAAATAAAGGGATGTGATTTAAGGGGGGAAATTGTCTTCAAAGTATTGTGAAAGGGCTCTAAGGAAATGACAGAAAGACAGAGAGAGGGGAAGATAGGAAAACAGAAAGAAAGAGGCCAGAAGCATTAAATATGAGTGAAATAAATTTGCTTAGCAGGTACTTCTGTCAGAGTCGCCTCCACTGAAAGAGGGGATCTGTCTTGCGGGTTCTGCGCTGCCATTTCATCTAATCCATCTCTCCATTTTTTCATGAGCTTGGGAATATGTCTTTCACAGGCTACTCATTTTTAACACGCTTACTATTAATAGATCTGTAGTTTTATGTGTATGGTTCATACGTTGGTCCAGCCAAGTCTGCCATTCACTGCCAAATGCTTAAAGGAGAAATTATAGTGATTATTGGATTCAGTTTTAGACATGTAATGAAAACTTTATTACTAACTTTTTTTAATTATTTTTCACAATATTCTAACAATTTATCGAACAAACAATAATAAATTAGAGAATAATCTGCACATCCATATTTCAAATGCAAATTGCATACAATTCCAGGTCACATTTTCAGAGGTTTGTCGATTTTAGTGATCAGTGATGATAACATTATACTGTAGTTAGAGGTGATCAGGGAATCTTACTCAGATTAGCCTGCAAAAACTATTAACTGTTCATAGTGAATCAGTGTTTTCAGACCAACCACCTTACTACTACTCTAGATTTCCTGTGCAATGTGAGATTGTTATCTGATGTTTAGATCAGCTGGCTACTTTGCAACCTCTTCTGATCCTCACAAAGCTTGCATTTCTTTCCCTGTTGTCATTCTTCTTCACAACTAGCCTTCTACTCATTTAGATCACTTTCTAGTAGGTGGAAGAAATAAAAGTCACAACCTCTCTTACAGTAGGTGTGAATGACAAATTATTGGTTACTCACTTATTTAGATATCACTCTTTGAGAGTTTAAAAAGCCCTAGTCCCATTCTTAACTAGAAAAATCACTCCTTCCAAGAATCCATCAGAGATAATAAGTATATTTTATTCTCAGTAATAGCAGCCTTTTTAGAGAATGAACACAAAATGAAACATCACTTTTTTTAAACCTTATCCACTG
Organism: Sandelia bainsii; assembly: GCA_032362345.1. Taxonomy (NCBI): domain Eukaryota; kingdom Metazoa; phylum Chordata; class Actinopteri; order Anabantiformes; family Anabantidae; genus Sandelia; species Sandelia bainsii. The sequence continues at coordinate 7,878,821 of JAUMHL010000011.1, forward strand.
TGGTTGAGGACAGATTTATAATCTTGTCCTTTGCAAGTAGCACTCTATCAAGACAGGAGCAGTTTATATTCAATGCCCCGGTAATAGGGGTTTACATGTGGGAAGTCAGTGAGGGATCATTCCTTTAAAAACATATAAGCAAAAATAGTTCAAAATGAATTGTGCATTGCAAGGCAGAGAGTAATTGGAGGGTCCAACGGTTAGCTTAGCAAGCAGAAAAAACAAACTTGAAATAGCTAATTCATTTAAATTTTCTTGTATAGATTTTATTGAATGGGCAGTGAGCTGTAGTGGTTAGCATTGTCGCCTCACAGCAAGAAGAACCCAGGTTCAGATCCACAGGTCGGCCTCTAAATTGCACATGGGTGTCAGCCCTGTGATAGACTGGAGACCTGTCCAGGGTGTACCCCGCCTCTCATCCAGTGACAGCTGGGATAGGGTCCAGTATCCCCGTGACCCTCAAGAAAACAAGTGTTTAGGATAATGAATGGATGTCTGTTGAGTAATAAGTACATGTCTTAATTCTTGGAGTTTAGACTCCAAAATCCTAATTCTTTATTATATTATTATTTCTTTTGCTTTTTATTCAGCCTGCGGACATATACAGCACACAAAGTGCTGGAGCTGTCAAAGGCTAATGTGTTATTTCCTGTGATTCACATGAGCTGCTGTCAAGGGTCATTGATAGAAGAGAGTATTATGCCTGTGGTGAGGACTGTTTTATTTGAGTATGGAAGAAACTATTTATTGCAATAGTATTCAAAATTATGTTCTACAAATGGAGTGAAAGAATAATCCTGTCCTGATTGTCCTTTGAAAGTGGTTCCAGAAATTACTAGTGTCAGTATATACAGGTGGTACTTTAAAGGATGAGAATGATAAATGCCCTTCGCTTGCGTGCTCCAAAAATTATATGGCCCTGCTGTAAAAATGTGATCCAAAATGGCTCCAGCTATTTCTCCTTTCTTGTTGGTTGTTAGTAAGTAAAAACTTTTTAAATGTGTGATAATTAAGGGAATGGGGGGATGTTGAACTGGCAGTGGAAGTGCACTGTAATATCCCCACTAAGTTCTCTGTAATGGTGAGGTGAGTCAGTTGCCTTAATTACTTTAGTCTTTCTTCTACCTCTCTCTTGTGGAGTCATTAATGTCGACATGAACATTTTTCTCTCATTTAAATGGGTAAATAATGAAAGCAGAGTGACAGTTGGAGGGTGAGCTAGTCACAACTTCCTAAAGCAGCAGGAAGGCAGCAATTAACAGGATCTGACAACCCAGAGGGACACACAAACACATACATCACGTTGCACACAACACATACAGTTATATATTCAGTATATACTAACATACAGACCTAGCAAACATTAGACAAGCTTATTATTTCAATGCTTGAAGAAATTAATGTGCAGTATGTCATTTCTGACTCACTTTTGTCAGACATGTGTATTAAATAATAGAAATCACACTTGCACAAAATCTATCCTGAGCTCATTCTGATGCTTCGAAGTGTGTCATTGAGACCTTAGTCTGGACTTCTTGTGAAGGTGAGAAACCTCACAACAAAACAGTGTCTATCCCATCAGAGAGATAGATGGACTATTGTTCAATTAGCAAAATGAAAGCTATAGTTGTTGGGATGCTGCTCTCCTCCATAAATTTAGCAGTGATAATTAATTGTAGCGAGTAAAAACAGTCATCAGGGAGATGAACCATTGGAGAGTTAGTGTAAACAAAACCTTATCTATTATGGGTGAGTGGCTGATAAGGATTGATGAGAAAAGTTAGATTTTCACAATAAAAGAAAATATACAATGGGTAAAACTTTTCTCACACTTGATTCAACTTAGACACAACTGTTACGAAATCTGAAGGAGATTTAATCATAATTGAGATTTAATTACATTAATAAAATAGTTTTTTTCTCTTTCTTTTGTTGATTGCAAACCATGTGAAAGAATTGACCGTGACTGTTACTTAAAAAAACAATTTTGCAAGTACAGTTTTCAGGCAGTTGCAGTCTTTAAAATGTCAATTACATCAAAACTATTTTTATACTATTTATGGTCAACATTTTTATAATCACTCAGTTTATTTAAAGTCAGTTTATGTTAAAACATAATTACTTCTTCCTCTCTGGGGGTGTGGTTTCTGTTCCACTTGCGCAGACATGTACCCAGGGCAAATTGCAGCAAGTCAGCAAAGTTAACAAATCATCAAATGAAGCCTGAGACTTGCAAACAGAGACAGATAAACATAACCTGTATTTTGTGCACAGTTTGGAAACACTGAAACCAATGCACAACTGTTTATTACCTCCATTCATATTGATTTAAGCTTCAAACAATTTTGTAATTATGACAAGTTTTCCCACAATAATGAAATACTATGCTCTCAGCCGTTCTGAATTACTGCTCCCAGCTGAAAGCCAGCAGCCCAATCCCCGCCAGTCCCCAGCCGGCTTGCAGACGTCCTCCTTCTCCTGTTTCCTAATGAGACATGTCTAGATTCCACAGTAAACACACCCATTCAAGCGACATTCATTCAATTTCAGGGTGCCACCATTAGATGGATCTTCACAAAAACAAATTTCACAGGCAGTGATTCAACAGTAATGTAGGCAGAGTTGGTGTGTCTTTGTTTAGGCCATGGTTCACACAGTTTGTTTTCCAGACTTACAGTAATTGCTCGAACTAACTAAGTCATAATTATGAGTCATGATTATGAGAAGTTCTACGTTTTTTAAAGGTATTATGTTAACTTCAGAAGGTCCTCTAGAATTCTGATTGCTCTACATTACAACTATGAAGTGACTGTGGCAAAATTCAGCTTTTCTGCTCAGCAGGCCAGCTATGATGAGCAATTAACACATGCACTGTAATTCTTGCTGCCTTTTTTTCTTTCTATTGTCTCCCCTGCATTCAAATCCAAGTAAAGTTTAGTGATACTTAAGTTGATGTATAGGCAGAAACTTTAACAGCAAAGCAGACTTTCTCAACAACACTTGCCATTCTCCTCCCACTCCCTTAAGCTAATTTTATGTCAAGGTATGAAATTAATTCAAGCTCATTAGTCTCAACATAATATATGATGGTGAAAATTAAATACCCGAGCCTCTCAGAGTGACGCACCTTAGCAAAGTATGTCACACTATAGGAAAGAAAGTTGAGTGAGAGAGTGATGGGTGGCGGAGCCAGAGGGAGGACAAAACAGAGCAGCAAGGGAGGAAAAATGGAGGAGTAGATGGAGACTGCCTGATTGGAAAATGGATCGGTGACAAAAAGCCATAGCTTGGAGCTAAGATTAGGAATCCATCTGTCTTGAATGAAAAATTCAAATATACGCTGGCAAGGAGAGGCATATTACTAAAAGGATGGATGTGGAGAAAATGTAAAAGAATGACAGCCTCTTTACATCCAGAAGGGTCAGCGCTCATCCAGACTGTTATTTAGCTCGGAGTTGGAGAGCTCCTATGATCCTGAAGCATATGTGCTGTTGCATTTGTGAAGAGACTGATAGGAACAAATTAATATGTTCAAAAGAGTGTTTCTATAAACAGAATGACACAGTGAACAGTTGATTATACATAGATCACTCAGAGTGAGTCCTGTACTTTCTATCTGGCAATTACCGGGCGTTCACACCGAAAACAGCAATGTGTTTTAAAAAATGTAAGGGGTGTGTGAGACAATTAAATATGATCCAGGAGAAACAAAAAGAAAAGAATTACTATTCAAAAAGCCCTGCTCATGTAATAGATCCATAATTTATAAGGCTTCTGATGCCACAAGGGGTGTTTATTACTACAAAATAAAGAAGAGTTTTACAACTCTACAAAGTTATTGTGATCAATTTTACTTCTGAGACTGAAGGTAATTTCAAGTTTTGAAATAAATAAGGTGACTATTTTTCCACAGTCTTTCTCCAAACCAATCACCCATTGAGAATATGAATAAATGAATATAAGTTAATTGAATCTGAAGTGTTATGTTGACTTGACTGCTCAGTTAAACGGACATTACATTTACATCATTAGACACACATTTGCTTTCATTTTACATTTTTCTGCATAAAAAAAAAAAAAAATCAGTTGAGTTCTAGCTCCAGCCACTTTTTAGTGGAGTTTGGAAGAAAGCGTATGGGGCTGACCCCAGTGACTTCATTTAAATTACAGTATAACCTTCATCATGGTTAGCACTGTTTTTGAATGGGTTCTTCAATCTACAGAACTGAAGAGTCTGAAGAGGTTTAACTCTCAAACAGTACATGCTGTAAAGTCTGCTAGTTTCTTAAAAAAAAAAAAGTTATTTTAATGAGTTGAGTGAACTATCAGCAGTTTATGCTTTCAACTTATTATTTCACATCAAAAAACCTCAAGTCAGAACAACTTGTGCTCATATGGTCTGAGTAATTAAGTGATTTAAGTAGAAATTCACTTAACTGAAGTAAAAAAAAATGCTTCCTGTATGTTTTACAATGAACACATAGTTACTTCAGTTGCATTTATCATTTATCACAAATTTACTTTTTGCATCCTTACAGACAGTTACAGCATGGCTAACTGAATTAAATGAACTAAGATTAAATTATGGTTATTTGTGGTGGTTATGGTTGTTATGCAACACAAAATAACTGGTTAAAGCTACAGTTTGTAATTTTTTTCTAATATTTCTTTAATAGAAATGAGCTCCAACACACATCTTTATCTGGAGAGATGCTGTCAAAGGCTTCCTTGACTCAAACTTATTGAAGAGCACTTGCAGCAGTGTGAATCCATTCTCAGAAAGCAAGAATGGGTACTACAGATTCCTTTGGATCCTAATTTACTGACTTAGCTGAATAGTTAGATGAGTCTACTTAATTTAACTTTACTCCATGTCATTATTCAAAACTTTAAGACACTTACTACTATCACAATCTAAGAAGTTGTTCAGTAGCTGACCTCTGACCTTACTGTGGAGGGGAGAGAAGGGTTAGTTGGGTGGGGATGTGTGAGGCTGCCAGTTAATTGCTGCTCAATACAAAAATATATTCAAATTCATACTGTAATATTCACTGCAGTTGTACTTGTACATGTTTTGCTGCTTCCCCTGCTCTGTCCAACTCATCAAGTGTTAAAGGTGGACTTTGGACATAGTGATTTGCACGCTTTAAAGTAATTTAGGAGTGACCTTCAAAGAGAAAGCAAAGAGTGCAAAACAAATAAGGCAACCAAAATGTCAGGACTGTTACGGGAGATGGGATGTCATTAAGAAATGCACCATAGCAGATCCACCTTAATTCCAGAGAATGGGAATCTATCAAACCACCAGGGAGCTTCATTACAAAGTAATCATTTGAGATGCATCCACATATTTCTAAAAAGATGACACTGTATGAGGAAAAGCTTTGCTGATAATTTAAATGTCATAACATTATTATTGCCCAGATAGGGATTTAGTATGAGGTTGACAACTAAGGATTATTGAGGAAGATTATCTTTTGAAAAAAAAAGTTAGATTAAATTTATTTTGTGTTTTACGTACCCTGCCAAGAACAGATCATTCTGGAAGAACTGACTGGAAAATGTACAACTGGGATTCCTCCGAAAACAATAATTATAATTTACTTCTTATTTAGGGCACGTTGATTTTATAGACTCAAAAATGTTGTCAGTTTTAAAATTAAAAGATGAAACTGCAGTTATCAGTGCTTTTATATTAACAGTGGATGAAATCACCAATGTGAACCAACAGAGAAACATCAAGTATCTATAAGGAGTGCGTTTCAGTTGTTGTCATGGTGGCTGTTTTCAGTATAAAAGCTCTAAATAAACCCACTTTACACTGTCTACCCAGCATCAAACAGCATGTAGACAGATAACTAGAAACACAGAAAGCTATCAACTACTTGTTGAACACAATGGAGCATTTAGCATCTAGAGCCAGACGATATTTGGTCATAAACCAAGGAATTAGACAAACAGAAATTTTGACCAGGTAATAGTCAACCCAGAGGTGGGGGATATTGCCATGTCTCTATATAAATAGCACTATTGTTGTTGTTTTTTCACATGACATCATTAGGACACATGACATCTCAGTGTCAGCCATATAGGTTGTGTCCAATGTCCCAACATTATGCTGTTCACAGTGTTTTGCAGGTACTGGCATAAATGTCTTTCCATAAAGAAGACATGGATCGTGGATGGATATTTAGGGATAGTTGATCCAGAAAAGACTTTGATGTATTACACAGATGAGTTTGAGTGCTCACTTGCTGTTTGTGGCTGACCGAGTGTCACCCAGACGTCTTTATAACAATCTACAATTCCTTTGAAGAAAACAGCATAATAACAAATGATAAAAAATTACCAAAATCTAAGTCTAAGTAAGTCTGTCGGATCACATTTTAGAATGTCAGTAAATATGCCAAGAGGGAAAATATGTGGGTCATCTATCATTAATTCAGCTTGAATCACATTTGCACTGCAATTCAGTCAGCGACATATCCAGCGTTTTGGCCCAAACAAAATATCACATGATATCACTTGCTGACATGGGTGAAAAACTTCTATCCATCTGGTGGTGTAACCTTGTGGCATATTAAGTACTTTTTATGATAGCAATGTCTGTGTTCATGTAGAGACTGCTCAGGAGAAGCAATTAACTATTTTTAAACAGTCCATTTAAGTTGGTGCACTTCAGCTGCACCAGTTGTTTGAAAAGTTCCAACTCAGTGTTATTGTCCGTGTTTTCTTTTTGTTTGAAAATGAGCTTTTTTTCTTCCATTCCACTTGGTAGAAGCAATTAGACTAATCTGCAGTAATAGATCACACATAGTTGAATTATGTCAAGATGAACAATTATCATTTTGAGATGAATAAATTAAAAAGAATGTAATTAACAGCCTGTATTGAGTAGATGCCAGCCCAAACTCTGGCATTTCAGAGATGGAGATTTAATCATGGCTTGGGTGGTTTGAGCGACCATCGCTTGCATTGGTTGTGACAACTGTGGGCAGGCGGGAAGGAGGGTGGAGCTAGTGGCAAAGCAGAGCGACTATAGAAGTCATGGAGCCGAGTCTCAGTGTCAGTCTGCAGGTTCCTGAAATAGCCCAGACAGCAATCACTCACATTTGTCCAGACCAAGGTGAGATAAAAAAAAAAAAAAAAGGGGCAGGAGCCAGCACCAGGGAGAGTGTAAAACAGGAAGGGGAATTTCCATTACAGCTTGTATCACCTGTGAGATAGAAGATTCAGATAAGAGAGCTACATTTTCTGTCGTAATTATTTTGGTTTCCTTGTACTTTCATGCTGGCATTTGAGCATTCTGCTGACAAATGTGGTCTTTTCTTCACAACCTTGTTTCTACTACACAACATGGTCTGGATGCTTGTACCTGTAATGTCTCTTAACCAAAGGTTTTTAAAGGAAAACAACAAAAACAAGATGAAAACAAGTAAACAATCTCAGTTCTTTTCATTAATGTCTCTTTAAAGTTTCTTCTATCTCTGATGGGATTCTTTATTCACGCTCCTTTAATGTGAAAAGATGCTGATATCAGTGTCACAGAACAAACAAGCTGATGCTTAATTTGATCAAACTTTTTTGGGCTGAATCTAACTTTCTAATTAACATAGCTTTTCAACACTATTTTGGTTCAAATGGAAAAAATCTGTGTCATTCAGCAGCTCTGTAGTTCTTTTTCTTTGCATAATGCTAAATTTAGCAAATGGAGAATTTAATCTAGTACTTTAAATGAGAAATGTTGTTCAAACGAATGTTTCTTGATTGCCTCTGTTACTTCATACTGTATTGAAGCAAACTGAGACACTGAAGAGTGCTTGGTGTTAATGTATTAAATGAAGCAAGTAAGATTCATTTCACTAAGTTTATTGGAATATTCACATATGAGAAAAAACTGCTGTTTCCAGACCAGGGACCTTATGAACAACATGTTTCCTCTACCTGTGTTTCTCCTGGTGGAACCAGGGTCTAAATATACAGTAGTTCTGGGCTGTAGTTGTACCCCCCCAATAAAGTCCTTTGCTGGATGGTAGTACTTTCTGAAAGTCCAGGAACTACTTGGGCAGTGCCTGCAGCACTGAATGTTGCAGACTGGTTCAACTCCGCACAACATTTTACACACCCAACAGTATTTAAAACCTGCTGCACATGTGCTGGATAAAGCAACTGATTGTTGCACTTCTGTTACATCGGCACACTAATTTGTTTAATTTGCTTCCCACAGCTTTTGGACAACCCTGCCTCCTAAAAATTACGTTCGTATACAACGTATAAACTGCAATCCCGATTACATTTTTGTAGAGAACGCAATTGTCACGTTGTACTGAAACGTATTTTTGTGAATGAATGACGTGCTACATTTATTAATGCAAAGCGATTTGCAAAGAGGTGGTTGGAGTGGAGGGAGAGCGTCCCTCGTGAGGTTGGGTTTAGGCAAGAAAAATACTAAGGTTGGGGTTAGAAAAAAGATCGTGTTTTGCTTTCATTTTTACTGCTGACGCTGTTTTTGTGAAGCGATTGTGTGAAGTGACATTTTTATCCATTAACCAGTCCAAAGTCTTTCACTGACCCAACCCAAACACTTTAACACTCACATGTCTGGATGTTGAAATGTAACGTTGGATATTTTAGCCGACAGAAAACCGGATGCAGATCAGATATTTTGGCGGACAAAAATACGTGAAAAACTGTGAACATATGACCATTATGTTAACAGAAAACGTAATCAGGATGCAATTACATTCTCTACAAAAACGTAATCGGAATTGCAGTTTAGTTGTATACAAACGTAATTTTTAGGAGACAGGGCTGTTTTGGAGCAGTTTTGGAAATGCAAATCACAAATTCCTCAAAGATACTAATACCCCAGAAAGTTTCCTGGACTTTGGTTTCTGGGACAGAAAAGTACCAGGAACTTTCCAGACATGTACATCTATCAATAATTCATTAATAATTAAAATCCAGTAATATCATATTCATTAATGTGAAATAAGCCAGTGTGCATAAAGAGTGTTTTTACGTTTGGTACTCAAAAATTATTTTTTTAGCTAATAATTTTGTATGTTTACTTAAGTAACATTTTAAATACAAAAGCTTAACTTGAAACAACATCTATATTGTGGTATTGCTACTTTTACTTACAATAATAACTGCTTATTTTCAGCACTTGAATAAGGACAAAGGATAAAACTAAAGACTTAAGACAGGATTATGTTTGAAGTGGTACTTTGTCCTCGGTGAAAATGCTATGTACGGTACAAAGAATGTGAGAACAAAAGAAGTGAGAAAAAGGGCCTAAAAGTATCTCAACAGTCCCCCCAGGCCCAATGGAGCGCTCCCCACTGCCCATGATCATAAATCCAGATCTGGGCTCTGCAGTATATAGTAGCTCTGTGCCTGCAGCTTCCACATGATTCTTCTCCTCCTTCCTCTTTCCATTTTCTTTTTTACCTATACTGTACCTGTTGGAGGAAGCAAAATATGTCCTACACATCAGCAAGGGAGAAGGGAGGGCCAAGTCACCACCAACTCAAAGGATGTTGATCACTTGTGTCTTATCGCAGGCAGAGCCAGGCCACCCCTTGTGAATTAAAGGAGAAATAGTATCTTGCTCCCTCATTTTTCAACGCCCAGAGATGTTCGGTTGCTCCCTTTCTTCCAGCTTCTGTGCCAGAGAGATAATCCAGGCCCATTCCAAACAGCAGAATCCATCTTTATCAGGGTGTTGGACCACTAGTCCTTGGATCGTCTGGGGTCATCGGTGTCCAGACTAAACTGAAGTGCTCCCAAACAGAACTCTTTTTTCTCTTTTTTTTTTTACTTTGGGCAAAGTAGAAACAAGAGTACAATGCTGAATATTTTATTTAAAGGCCTTAAATAATAGGTTGTAAAGGGTATCTTGTCTTGCATGTATGCCTCTCTAGTTTTTGTCAAAGAACATGTTGTTCCTCTTCTAAAGAAAATGCACACCTACACACAAGCCATTTCGGTAATTACTATACTTTAAAAGTCACTTGTAGACCGCATTAATTTTATACTCAGTAAATATCATCTTTATTGCAAATGGAGTCCTCCTATTTCATATAAAGCTTCAACAAGTGTTTTAATTGTTAAAATCACACTGACATTATAAAGCTTTTTATGTATTTGTTATTTACCATCTGGTGGTGGTGGTGGGTTAGCTATTGCTCAGTTCCATCTGTGATGTGAGCACGTCCTATATTATGTTCATGACTGTAAGCATTACTGTCTCCATGTCATGAGTCAAAAACCAGGGTGAGTTTTGTTACACAACTATGTCTTTATATAAGTTTTCATCAACACAATATCCACGGATGAGTTGCCTGGACACAGGTGCATAGGCCCATGGGGTCAAGGGCCCCCTGGACCAGAGGCTCTGTATAAAGTGTTAATATTTCTTGTTTAAAATTCTATCAGACAATGATTAATAGACACAAAATGTCTAAAATAGATACAAAACCGATACAAAGACAAGCAAAACAACTGCAAAGAAATAGAAAACAAGAATAGTGGCATACATGATGATAAAAAGACATGTAAAAACCCTCATAGCCAAAACATGTTAGACCAAAATCACCAGAAGGACATACAAAACAACTAAAAAGAGACACAAAACAGCCACAAAGAGACAAAACAACTGACAAAATAAGTCACAAGAGATTCAAAACTACTACAGAAAAGTCAAAACAACTAAAAATACACACTAAGTCACTTAAAATAGATGCTAAACAACCACAGTATTTTTCAATACTACAACAAAGTGTCACCATGGCTACAATAACATCCACGTTTTTTGTGACCATTAAAAAAACACAGATTTTCAGTTGGAAGTACTTAACAGTGATCTCCTGTGCTATTTCAATATAAACAATAATTAACATTATTGCTTTAGAATTATATAGTTTTGTCTGTAGTATATGTGGTTGATTATTTCTGGAAATACATATTCTCTTATTGAATCTGTGATTCCTAGTTGTCACTTCTTGTCATATGAGGTCAAAATCAGCTGACATTACTGTGGTCAGTTTTTTTTGTTAGGCGAGAATGTAGGCTTTTCTAGTTCAAAGGCTCCAGTTTCAATCGATTGAGGGGAAAAAAAGTGCCTTCACTTCCTCTGAAATTATCATACCACTTTGGGAACACCTGGACTAGAGGCACCTCAGTAGTGATCTGAGCCGACCTGTACTCATTATGAATATGTTGTTTTTTTTTCTTATACCCAGAGAATGTACCTTGGCAGGTACCCACTGTGTGATTGGAATAGAGCACATTTTTATTCCTCAGCATGGATCTCTAGCTTGTTACAATCCATGCTGGTTCACTGCTTTACTCATTTTATTTGTAGAATATATATATATATATATATATATATATATATATATTGGGTCAATTATGAAGAAAAAAAAATTATATATATAATTTTTTTTTTTCCTTTTTCTGTATGGTCATGTTGCTTCCTTTTACACAACAGTGAATCACCAATTGGTCAGGGTTTTTACTAATCTGCTGTTGCTCTGGTGCACAAAGGTTTGTTTCTGAATGATATAGCAAACCACCAGATTGGCTGGATATTGCAGTGTGACTAGCTAAGCCTCATCCTTGCCTTCTCTGACAGCAAATAAAAAAGTCAGACATCCTAGAATCCTGGATATCAGCACCTATGAAGCAGATGAAAACTGCCAGGATTGTGTGGGCGAGGGGAAAGAAGTAAATAAATAGCTCGAAAAATATATTTTCTTCTAAGATTTTCTGCGTCTCAGAGAGGCGACACACTTTATTTGTACGGGGAATATTGGTGTGACTTGACAGGAGTTTAAAAGATTTATGAAACACACAGCGAGTGGTTGTGTGTTCCTGTATGTGTACACTCCTGTAGAGGGCAAAGAAATCTCTCTCTCTCCTCACTCTATATTCAAACTATGATGCAATTCTGGAAACGCACAACTGTAGATGCTCAAACACGCAGGTACACAATGTGAAGCAGATCCTTTCGAACTTGTGTCTGCATGTGTTTTGCCACTTTCTGTGCTTGGCTTCAGATGAGTGCGTCCAGGCCACTAATTGGACAGCAGACCGTGCATGCTGAATGGCATATGCTTCTGCCTCTAATGACCCTCCTGTAGTAGCTCAGTGACAGAACAGGGAGAGAAGAGGCGCTACCATCTGACCTGTAAATATGCCAAAATCCCACCTCTTTGCAAGTGTTTGATCCAGCATTTTGTAGTCCAAATGCTGCCACAACACCACTCCATGCAGAACTACATGCAGTGTGTCATATGGAAATGTACTTTGTTTTGGAGTAGTTCTGATAACCCTATAACAAAAGATACTCATTAACCAGGCATAATAAATGGTCCTTGACAAAAAGGTTTCCAGCATGCATCTCCACTCAAGAATTTAGCCTAAATTAAGAAGGCGTTTACTGTGGGAGTTGGATTTCTGTGTTGGAACCTCCTGCAGTGATTTAAATTTTAAGTGTTGATACATTACTGAAGGTCAAGAGAGCACCCACAGTGAGCAGTCCGAAAGAATAAGACAGAGAGAGAGGGAGAGAATAAAGGATCAGGATCTGAAGGGGTTTCCATATTTCAGCTTTCAGGCTGGCTCAAGGATAAGGACGGCCAGTTCTTTAATTGGTACTCCAGATTTTTTGAAGATTTCTCCATTAGAGCAGTCAAAGACACTTCATAAGATTAGCTCAGCCTAAAAAGACAGTGAATGACTGGAGGGATGATTATAAAGGGTGCCAGCAAAGAGAGGACTTTTTTAAGTTACCATCAGAAAGTGTAAGTCTTCTTTTAGATTTTCGGCAGAACACAAAGTTCACTTTAACTCAGATTTAATAGGCCAAGAATTCAACTTTGGATAATAAACACTAGCTGCATCTTGTAGCAAAACAGTCATAAAGCACCAAGTAAAACTAAACACAAGTACAAGAGTCACAGTATAACAAAACCACAATACCATACATATAAAGCACCATCTATCCTATCTGAAGTATCAGCAAGCAAAACAGCATGTTCCAACACACTGCTCATGCATCATATGTAATCTTGCACAGGGACATATCTTGCTGTCAGTCAGCTGCTGCGATGGTAGAGTCACATTGGTGATTTGCTATGGGATTTTTTCCCTGCTGACAGAACTGTGTTGTTTCCCGAAATCAGAAGTCTCAGACTCCGATAACACAAGCAGCTGTGGTGAGGTAGAGAAGAACCTGATGGTCAAGAGAAACGAGCAGCACACCACAGGTACCACAGACACACTGTGGTAGAGAATCCCCGATGTATTTGTTTCAATTTAAATACTAACACATGTACAAATAACATTTGTGTACAACAACATGTTCCTTTAATAGGACTGATGTAAAGGCCTCCTACTTTACACAATACAACACTGACATGTAGCTGCTTCCATAGAATATCTTGTTTTATAATAAATTCTGTCCATGTTACACACAATGATACATGCACATACAAAGCTTTTAGTATATGTATATGTACATGCATGTCTGACTGACTGGGACAGGAAGTATAGTAATATATTGTAGTGGAAGTTGAAAGATGAATAATAACAGACTAGCGCTACCTTGCAGCTTTTGAACCGATATTGATCCAGTCAATTCTAAACAATGTTTCAACGAGGTAGATTTGCATATGGACAGCAGGGACATGTTGTGTCCCTAACAACCAACCAACAACCTGCCCTTCAAAAGATTCATATACTGATTGCACACTCTGCCATATAGGCAAATGCATTTGACGGTCAAAGGACAAGCCTGTCATGTTCCTTGTGTGCATGCTATGATTGACAGCCAGATACCGAGTGGCCAGTAAAACCATTTGTCACTGTACCCTGCAATCAACTCTTTACCTGGTATCAGTGAAGTGCTACTGTGCTTACTACTGGCAGTAAGCTATTACAACAACCCTTTGACAGTTTTCTTTTGTACCTTATCTTCCTCCTATCATCACCCCAACCACCTACCCTTTGCTGCTTATTTATTTCTTTATTTTCATGACTTTTTAATTTCAGATCTGCCTCGCATTGCAAGCATCAACAAATAACCTGCACATTCATCATCTTTCAATTTAGAGCCTTGAGATTCACCCTCCATGATGCACTAATACCCCAATGGGGAGACAGATATTTGCATTTTGATTAGCGGGGGCCAACGTCTCACGTCTCTTTCGTCTCCAATTCCGCCCGGCAATGCTGACGACAGTCTACTTGCAACTTCACAGATTGAAACTATACAATTAAATAATGAATCAAATGGGAGGGGTGCTGTCGGGGGGCTCTGTAGACCTCTTTGAATGCCATGTCTGATGATTACTTCGGAGTGGTGTTTCTCTGTCGCTTGGTGTCAAGAAAGCCTGGAAATCTCTCACGCTCTTGCATTTTGGGTCTCACCCTGATCTTTTAACATGGTTTGCAAAACACCTTGTATTGTTCAGTTGTTAAACGTGGAAACAGTTTTTAGAGCTGTCAGTCATAAAAAGCACACTATAGGGATAAACTGCTAAATTCGAACCAAACCTTGTGGGAGTCGTTTATTGCTTGTATTAGTAAGAGCTTGCCTTTGATGTTCCATCTCCTACAAGGGCTTGGAAAGGGAGAAAGGAAAACAAAAGTTTTCACATCCCTGATGCTTTGCCATAATTCAGTGTTCCAGTGGATCTGTGCCCTGTCTACAAATGTTTGTTTGTGTTGCATTCATTTCACAGGAAGTCTTGTGTAGAACGGAAGAGAGGGAAAGCGAAACATCCTTCCAACCAAATCTCCTTGACAAATCGGTTTGTTTGTGTGTGCATACACAAGCTTTATTTCTCAGTCCAAGTTGTAGGAACTAATAAGATCCCCATTAAGTGAATAAAAGGCTGACCCATCCTCTGCAAGGTCGCCTGGAAACTTCATAAATCAGACTGACAGATGTCAATCAAAACTCCCATGCGGACATCCTGTAATCAAGGCAAGAACGATTATGTATCAATAGATGGAGATTGAAGTAATGCATTACCATATGTTTGCATAACCTTGGGGCTTAGTAACCTTGAAAAAGACAGCTGTTTCTCAGCTTGGTTGTTCAGTCATCATGAGATAAGATTTCAGTTTAAGTAACAGAACGTGTAAGTGTAGAATTAATTTCATAGATTTTCCTTCAGTGTTCTCACTAAACTTATCAAAGATGTGTTTGGTGCAATAAATTACATTTATTTTTAACTTATGACCAAAAGAGAGTTTTGGATGAACTAGGTACTAGCTCTTGCTCTCGTTGTCTTCCTCCCTCACTCTCTTTTTAACCCCCAAGGCCTTTCCAGTTCCAGTTGCTGTTTGTCTTGGGGCATTGTTTTATTACCTTCAAAACTCTACTGGGAAAATCTTAAGACAGCGGTTGCCTAGCAACAAGGACCTGACGGTTCCGCCACAAGTGTGGAGTGAAGAGCGGCCTGGAGCGAAAGGAAGGCAGGGAGGATAGGAGGGATGGAGACAGCAAGGGAGGAAGGGGAAGAGGTAACACTCAGACTGGAACAGCAGCAATATTGTCACAGCTGGAGCCGTGGGTTAAAACCTAGTGAAGCAGCAATAGCATGTTCATCTGTCCCTTTTGAATTGCCAGCAGAGGCAGCGAGAGGTGATAAGAATGTGAATCAGTTTATGTGAGGTTATTGTCTCTTCATCAAATGGCAAGTACTTTAAAACTGCTGTGGTCCAGCTACGTTTACAGAAAACTAAGGCAGCAACTGTCATGTTCATAATTATTCATTCACTTTCTTGCTAAGAGTTCGACAAGAGGATTGATACCACTCTCACACTTCTAAGTTACAGCAGTCAGTACCTTAAAAGCTCAAAAATTTACACAGTTTATTTCTCATCTTTCTTGCGATTAGCGACTGGCTCTGTGTTGGAAAAAAACTCACCCCAATTGGCTAAGAAGCTCAGAAGAGAAACCCGACAGCCTGGCTGTTTGGGGTTTGCTGCAGAGCGACACAGGCATAGTAGCACAGAAATGTACATGCTCACGATGGAGTAGGCCACTTGCATAGCCAACAGTGTGGACTCTGTGTAGATTCAACACAGAAGCATAAATCAAACTTTAATGGGTGGAGCAGATTATTTAACCTTTAAACAGAGCTCGGGCTGTAACAATTAGTCAATTATACAGCTAGTTGATCCACAACAAAAATTAAGGAACAACCATTTTGATAATCAATTCATTTGAGTTTTTTCTTTTCTTTTCAAGAAAAAAATGCTTGCAGTTTCTCATATATGAAGATCTAATGTTTTTTTAAATGGAAAATCTTCAGATTTTAGACTGCTGGTCGAATAACATGAGCAAAATGATTACATGTTCATGGGGTTGTGGAAAATTATAACATTGACCCAGTTAATAGAGAACAATAGTGGCTGTCATGTTTTACTTAACATTTGAGCTGCTCTTTTATATAATTAATACTGAAAATGCCCATCACAAATTCTAAGAACCAAAGATGACAGTCCAGGAGATCAAGTATTTTCTTCATAAATAACTATTAACAAACTTCATGGGGCGACAGAGGCTCAGTTGGTAAGGCAGACGTCTACGAGCCCCAGGGTTGGTAGTTAAGTGTCCCTAGACAAGACCATGAACCTTTGGCACCTTAAGGGGGCTGCCCGTCCACAAGAATTTCCCCAAGGGAATTAATAAAGTATCAGTTATTATTATAATAATTATTATTGTCAGCAATAGTCTTCTGTGTTTTCAATAATTATTATTCTGTTGATTAATTCAGGATCGAAGAAACATGCAGATTTGTCATTTCAGGTCTCTAATGTTCAACTTTTAAAGATGTATTTATTAAACCAACTGTTCTCCTCAACTCTCGATAGAATCTGCATGTGTGCTACTCAAAGTGCCCTTCTTCTTCTGTCTTAATCCACTTCTGTCTAATCACACTTTTGGTGCAGGAAGGTTTGATAAGCACTGGCCTACAGGCAAATATAAATCAGAGGGTATAAATTGAGGTCATGATAGAGATAGATTTTGCGTTTCTTTTTTGTTTATGCATAAAAACAAGATATTCCTGTATTCACTTCAATGCCTTACCTTAAACCAACACTATGACTCTTCTTGATGCTTGCACTATTAGAAGTGAGATACACAAGCTGCAGTAGAAAGTGCTTTGCTGGCAACACACCAGATATTTAATCATAATTAGCCAAACAATTACAGGGCTAATTGTTGTTGGTGAGATATTAGAACACAAAGAGGAGAAATGTCAGAGTTATTGGCAAGGGATCTTCATCCTTTGGCGCGTCTTTCTCTTGCTTCACTTTGGAGTATCTTCACCTCTTCCGATTATTGGAGCTTCACAAACAACACTAACTCTGCACTGAGGTATCTCCCCAAAAGACAAACACACAGCTGTATATCGTCACCACTTGGTCGAGCTTATTTATGACTGTTCTCTAAAGGGAAGAAGAAAAAGGAGTGAAAGGCCACTTAAAGGCCAATGTGAATGGCAAGGCCTTTTGAGCATCAGAATTGTGTTTTGCAAAAAGGGGTCAGGTTCGAAACTGTGAGACTGATAAGTGCGGATGTTTCAGAAGGGTCACACGGTTCGGTGAAGCGAGGCCTTTCCTTTGGCTATTGAAATCTTCACCAATACACCTCATGCAGGGTGGAAATCGATGTTATCTGGTGACTGTGAACCTTGTTTGTGCTTTTATACATCTAGCCTCCGTAGAGACCTAGCAGAGTTTATTCAGTAAAAGCAATCAGAACATTTTGTTTTTATTTATTGCAGCCTCTCCACTTTGTAAGTTAAATAAAATGACGTCTTTTATGTAATTCCTATGGTGCATTTTTGGTGTTCCTAGAAAAAACAGATGCTGTTGTTCCTTTGTTCAAAGAAATTTAACTGTCCACAGTTGACACAATAAATCAGTTTTCTGTACAACAGAAGACTTGAAACAGAAACTCTCTATTGTTCTAGCATATTTGCATTGTTTTTTTTCCCTCATAAATTCTGCTGAGCCCTTACAGTTTGCAGTCGCTTTGATTCTGCCTCCATCTGCCATTCCCATGAAACCCATAATTGCTCATCTATTCATTTTGTCAGCAGTCTCTTTAAAAATCATCTTTGTGAGACGATTAGCAAAAGCGGAGAATCATAAGAGATTTAAAACATATGATTAATTAATTCCCTTTTTTTGTTGAATGGAAGATGACAAGGGTGTAAAATGACAGTTTATTAGATATATTTTCGTTTTCCTTTCAAATTACAATCTCATTGTCATTAGCCTTTGGTAAGCCTGTTATTAGTGTAAAAGTCGCAAACTTAACCAAAAACAGACTATTTACATTTTACAAAATGAGAGAGGTGCAAGTGGGTAAAACAAGCTGATGGAGGCTAAATGCTGATATAATTTTGAAATGTGTGATTTAATCTTGATTCTAAGTTAATACACCATATGTTTCTTGCAAGTAGCTGTCTGTGGATGATAATTTGTTAAGAGTTCAATGCAGCATAAAATCTGGGGCAGGTCATTCCCAAGTGTTTAATCTGTTCTAGAATAAGGGGAGAAAAATAGTGTCACTAGCCACAAAGGGTAATTACCTCCTCAGATCATGGATGGGAGGCCAATGCCAACACCTTGAACTCTCCTACAACATCCTCCCATTCCAGCTCTTCTAGTGAGCTAAGCAAGAACATAGCGTGGTGTTGGGAAAGGGAGAAGAAAAATAGAAAAAGTAAGAGTGCACAGAGGATGAGAGAACATGAGAGGACAGAAAGAAGATTTGCAGTAAAAGATGAGACATTCTCAGTAGACCAATGGAGCTTTGAAGCCTTTCAGTATATTTCACAACCCAAATGTTACAGTTTTGATCCTGTTTATCAGATGAATGGTATCAGCTTTCATCTCTACATCATGGCTGTGTGATTAGTGGATACATTTCACAATTAGGTATTCATTTGATTTATGGACATTATTTCCTTGCCTATATCTGCACTGCCTTCCTTCTGAAGTCCTGTGAAATGAGCATTGTAGAAGGTCACAATAATTCGTCTATCATTTCCACCTGCTCAATGAGTTCCAACAATTACCCACAACAGTACACCACACTTAACTTTTGCTGACCTCACCGAGGCCATGGATGACTAAAAT
This sequence comes from Sandelia bainsii, assembly GCA_032362345.1. Taxonomy (NCBI): domain Eukaryota; kingdom Metazoa; phylum Chordata; class Actinopteri; order Anabantiformes; family Anabantidae; genus Sandelia; species Sandelia bainsii. Next base: position 7,897,994 of record JAUMHL010000011.1, read on the forward strand.
TATCACAGAACATGCAGATGTCTGCAGCTATCACACTCTCCAACCTGTCCTAAGTGTGTGACACCAGCAGCTGAGCCCCCCCCCTCTCTCACACACACACACACACCCTTAATCAAGGTTGGAAGATGCATTTGGTGAATTCAGAATTTCAAGCACCTCTCTACTCTGCCAGTGTCTCGACTTTTCCTGATTAAAATGATAGAGGGGCTGGAGAATGTTTGATCTCCAAATCAATTTACATTTAAGATTCAATTTTGCACCTGCAAGACTTTGATTTTGAAACTTTATGCCTTCCCCAATCTTGCATAGATGGAGATTAATCCACACCAGCTGTTGAAGGAAATATTGTTGATTTTTTTTCCTTTGCTTCGTCTTTTACTCCCAAATAAATTCAAACAAATTCTCACAGATGTATCATGCCGTGTGATATTTGAAACTTTTTTTTTAAACGATTAAGATCACGGTTGGTAAAATTTGTTTGGCTGAGGCGAATATTAACATGGTGTGCTATCTAAGAAGATATCTGCTGTTTACAACTAATATGCACAGTGACACACATTGATTAAAACATGAAAACTCGCTCACACACACATTCGCAAAGTACAAAGAACAAAGAGGGAATCCAGGTCTTTTGAAGCATGGCTGGAGTTTGTTATTTAGAGAAAAAAATCCAGCAGTGGGAGGAAAATCGATGTTGAAAGGTGAGGAGAGAGGAAGTCTGGGTGCAAATAACAACAGGACCTCAACACTAAATCACAGCTTACAATCTTAATGTACACCTCCAGGGGGAAATATCTGTTTTAGAACATTCCCAATGACTTATTGATCTGGGAATTAAATTACGTAAGCCCTTTCCCCTTTATTCTAGCCTACGACATTAAGACATGTTTGATGTTTGCATGCTTTTTAATTAAAACTGTTCTCCAGGGGAAGCGTGAAGCACTCTGTTTGTTTCAATGTCCATTTTTAATCAAGCTTCACTCCACTGCTTGATGTTTGAAAATAATTAATAAATGAATTATAAAGGCAGATAAAGGTGACGTGATTTCCACTTTGTCTCCCATTACCGGTTTGAATCACTCCAGGGTAAAATGTGCCATTTTGATTACACTGCAAATGTTCTCTTTGCTTGCTAATAAATGTAGGTTCTATTCATTAGAATCAGAAAAAAAACATGGGACGAAGTAACAGCTGGGTATTTTAGTTAACTATAATGGGGTTAGGTCCCATGTGTAATTAAAGCTCTATATAATTCCCTGCAACCAAACACATAGTGTCATCTTCTGATTTGATTATCTGCTCCTACCTGAGGAGCTAATAACAATTTCCCCCAAAAGGATTTATTTAAATTTTCCCCGCGAGTAGAAGATAATCACAAAACTGCATTTTCAAAGGAAAAAGTAGGATACTTGACTGAATACTGTGGACAAATTCAGTTCAATTCTTTTATTTTTTTGACATATTAGTTGTGACATGGACATGATTTACTGATTTCCTTTAAATTTATGTCAAGGATGTTTTTAAGTGATTTTTACATTTCCTACCATCAGATAAGAAAAAATATAGTGAAAGATTGCAGCTCCTTTGGAGTAAATATTCCTGACAGCTTGATTTGACAGTGATCTGATTTGCAGTTTCACTGGGAAATGTTGGTGAATGTGAAGTATTTTACAAAATATCATTACAGTAATAAAATATCTATACGTACTTTATTCTAGGGCTCTGTAAAGCTACTCTCTAATGGTGCTTTGAGCTAAATGTGTACTTCAGCATGATAACACTGGAACTACAGGTATTGTTTACCATGTTCACCATCTTCATTTTATGCCTTTGTGTCTTAACATTTTCTAGTTGGCACTAAACACCAAGCATTGCTGAGACTGGTATTTTGGCTTAAACTAAGCAATTTAACAATTGACCGGACAATGATGCTAAATAAATCAGGCCTACGGAGAAGGGAATAACTTAACTCACTTTTAGGTTGACTCTTAAGCAAGACTCAGCTGCACATACAGTATGCAATATCTGTGTTGTTTAGTAAGTTGAGCAAAGCAGAGAGCTCACTTGGTAATATTGTGCATGTGCAGTTGACTCCTGCTTACTTCAGATACTGTAAAAAGTTATGTCCGTTCTGAGGGTTTGGGATAACATTTAAAAAATATATATACAGTTCACATCTTTTGTAATGAAGAAATGTCTAACCCAGTGGAGCAGTGTGTCTTGTTTGTGTGCTTTTAATCGTTTGAATTGGACGACAACTGAGGTCTAAAGTCCAGACAAATGAACTCATCTAGTCTGGAGACTGACAGACATTAACCCGTCAGTAAAAGCAATTCACTGTTGGTTCTAGTCTCTGTATGGTGGTTGTTGAAAAGACTATATAGGAAAGACTATTAATACAAAAAATGACCAGCCTAAGCCTTTAAGAAATTTCGCAAAAAAATCCACTATTTACCAATGGCCCTGTAGTGGTATTAGATGAAAATTCAGAGAATCAACAGAATGTTGTATGTGTAACAATTTTTGTGCCAATCCATTCATTATGGCTAGACTGGTGTTTGTTTGTTTTGTTTTTTTGTAGTATTTTTTATACATTTTACACTATAAAAATGTGGAAATATATGCCACCAATATGTACCACCTCAGCTTGTGTGCATGGCATCTCGCTCTCTCACTCACAGCAGTGAACGTCACGCTTCTAGTTCAGCATGGCCCTTAAAGGGAAGGCAGAATGCTGATGAAGTCAGCTGTGTGGAAACACTTTCAACTTAATGATGACAAGACAAATGCTGTGTGCCAAATGTTCCATTTGAAACAGGCCTACCATGGTGGTACCATCCATCCATCCATTTTCTTAACCGCTTGTCCTCGTAAGGGTCACAGGGGGTGCTGGAGCCTATCCCAGCACCATGGTGGTACTACTACCATGAAAAGTCACCTAAATGTTGTAAGTAGTATGCTGTTGTTTGACAGTGTAAAAACAAAACAGAAAGGATACAAGCTAGCAAACTTAGCTTAGTTAATAGAGAGTGCTGCCCTGCATCTCTCTGCATTGCAGCTGAGAACAGAGATGTAAGCGTTCTGGTACCTGCTGGTGCCCCTAGAAGCAAGGTCAGAATAATATCAGATTAATTAGGATTAATCCTCTGGGGATTATGCATATGTCCAATAGATGTTGAGATAATTCAGTGGTGGACTGAGCAACCAACCAAGATGATTGTACATACTGTATGCTGAAATGTAAAAAGTGAAAGCAGTTTTAGAGTGTGTGTCTGAAAAGCACAGAGGTGGGAATAAAGGTTCCAAACAACCTTCTGGCCTTCTGTAAATCGATATGGGATAAAAACAAATTGATGTGTTACTGAACTGTGGGAAGCAGGACTTTAGCAGTTCTTCAAAAGTGAAGCCACTGTCAAAACTGCCTGCCAACTAATAGCCAACAAGAAAGCACTCAACAGAGTTCGGACCTCCACCAAGCCCTAATAATCTCCCCAGTTAGCCATTACTTTCACAGACAAGCATTGCACTGGTTGGATGACAAAATGGGTATGGTGGCCAAAGAGTGCAATAAATATTGAGCGGTCATCCAAATTCAAACTGTTTCTCCCTGTTTGGAGCATGAATGTGGACAGAAACTATTGTGTCCTATGAGGATTGGAAGTTACACTTAGTCTGGGAAGGTGGCAGCACTAGCAGGGTGGCTATAATCAATGGTGTTGTTTTCCCACTTGTGGTCTGTCAAACTGTTGTGTGCTTTTTTTATGTAGAAAGCATGAAGTTTAGCTGAACCAAACAAAAGGATACACAGCCACCAAAACCAATCCATTTCACAACCACCTACCATTTCTCAAGGTGATGCCACTCTAGCCATTCATTTTTAAGATAATTTCACCAAAAGACTGAGAAGCTGACATTACAGTAGTTGGAGCGTGTGCAACTCTATTGTTGTATACTGTATATACGGTAGTCTAGAAATTTTGCATTTTTATATGAGACTGGAAGTGGCTATTTGTATGAATTACAAAATGGCAAGTCACCAGTCTCTTTCAGGTATTTCAAAATGGTTCTTTGAGATGTTTGAGCAGTTTTTTGTACAGACCAAAAGAGGGAATTGTATCTGAGCTGAGCTTTTGTGGCATTATGTGAACATTAAGTTTGCATGCAGGATTGTATCTCATGCTGGAACCAAGCATGGGATGTTGCATGTAATCTAAGCATGTGAACTATACATTTGGTCTTGGCCTGTTCTGTTTCTGCATAATGATAATCCTTGATGAAATACCACTTCAGTTACTTCAGTTCAACAATGTAATTTTCTGTTCTATGCAGCACTTTGCATATTTTCACTGAGGGCTCTTCAGATACCAATATAATGATGAAATGAAAAATAAAAATCAGATACTAATTGGTCACTTTATAGTGTTTTACTTTGATTGTTTTTCGTAAGTATAAGATTGTTTCTGTGTTGTGACTTACAGGAAATTTACTATCTAACTAAATAGCTATTTTAACTGTTAAAGTTTAAATCTTCATAGCAACATGGTAACACTTCTAATTTTGAAATGTCTGTAGAGCCCCTGGTTTATATGATGCTATTGTTGCTAGCAATGTTTATTAATATAGATTCTGACAGATATAGTGTCAGTGTACTTTATCTGTGGAATAAAGGACAGAAAATAGCAGTTCCAGTACATATGTTTTGTTTTATTATGAATATTACTCAGACATTAGCTACTATACGGTTGATATTCACAGTACATGTTATCAGCAGCTGGTGTAGGGCATCCTTATAACCACTAACACAAAGTGTTGTACATTTTACTTTAGGTATATACTTAACACATGTATATACACTTGTGTGTATACATAACATATTGTATGCAAAATGTGTGTGTACATACTGTATAGCATGTTTTACATATGTGTACATGCTGAAGTATGTGGATTAAAAATTTTATATGGAGTCCAATTTGAGAATCTGCCACATAAAATTGTCAATGAAGTTTGTGCACCAAATTCAGTGTCGTCTTCAGGACATTATTTTTCTATTTTATTTGTTAGCTGCAGAACATATGGCAAATTTCCCCTGCTTTTTTTAAGCAATCATTCCAAATTGATGCCCAGTATATCTGAAAGCCAAGTGGGACAAGTGGCAATGAAATGATCAGCCTGGAGGGTATTATTGTGACAATTATTTTTAAACTATCAGCCAATTTGTTAGACAGTCCTGCATAGAGAAAGGCAGGGAGATCAGGAGAATATGAGTATAAAGGATGCAATGGGCATGAGTCACACTTAAAAATTAAAATGCCTCTTGAGACCCTTTAAGTGTATTAAGGGTTCCCTTAAGTGTTCTATAAGTGTTCCAAAAGTGTTTTTACAGTAATAGTCACTGGATAAAATCCAGTTCTGTACTCCAGCTGCCAACTGGGACAATACAAATCCCTCCTGACATTTAGCAAATGGGTTGACACTTAGCAACATAGCAAAAATAGCATCACTCACAATCAGACAGACATCTCACAACTGTACGTGAAGTTATGGTGAACAATGGCAAATGCAGGTTTCAGTTAAGCTGGTGAAAATACATATGCAGAGGTAGTTAGCTAAAATTGTATGAATGAATGGTTTTCTAAGTGCTGGTGTGTCAATGTTCAATCAAAAGTTGACATTTTGACCTCAGGCAGGGTTTGATGACAACCTAATGGAGAGTCTAAAATGAAAGAGCTTCATGATGCAGATACTCAGCACATTTCAGTGTAATTTACTTATTTGAGAATTGTGGTTTAAGGAGACATATAAATCTGCCCTATTTTCTTTGAAGAATATGTAAATAAGTTTAGGAGCAGTTACTGCAAAGGCTCGATTACCTTTGATCTTCAATCTAGACCTCGGGACTTCCAAGAGCATCTGATCAGAAGACCTTTGTGCCCTTGAGGAGAAGCTCAGAGAGGTAGTGAGGAGCTTCCCCATGAAGTAATTTAATAACAAACAATAAAATCTTAAAATCAGTCTTAAAGTGAACAGGAAGCCAATGAAGAGATGCTAGTATTGGAGTAATGTGGTCATGCTTGCGTGCCCCTGTCAGGAGCCTAGCTGCAGCTTTCTGGACCAGCTTTTTGTCCATTACAGCTATTACGGGATATTTAATATAAAATAGGCCTACATAAGAGGAATAGCTTAACATTTCTGAGAAACAAGCGTATTGGTTCTTTTGCTGAGAGCTAGATGAGAACATTGATACTAGTCTCATGTTAGCCTAACTTAGCGAAAAGACTTAAAATAGGGGGACCATACACCCTGAGCCTGGTTCTGCTGGAGGTTTTAAAGTGAGTTTTTCCTCTCCGCTGTCGCCCAGTGCTTGCTCAAGAAGAATTGTTGGGTTTCTTTCTGTATAACTATATACTTTTCACCTTATTAGTGAAGAGCCTTGAGATGATTATGTTGTGATTTGGTGCTATATAAATAAAATTCAATTGTGAGCTTTTGGTTATTGGACATGCTGCACAGATGGAATAGATACACTAGTGTTTAGCTGTTTCTCCCTGTTTCCAGGCTTTATGCTAAGCTAAGGTAATCACCTCCTGGCTGCAGCTCTGTCCTTAATGTACAAACATGAGAGTGGTGTTAGTCTCACAAAACTGTTGTCAAGACAGCAAATAAGCTGATTTTCCCAAATGTCCTGCTATTCATGTTTCAGGAAACCAATAAATATTAGTAACTTACTAAATACTTTATTCAACTTTATACCAACAAATCATGTGACCCGAGGATGAGTTGACTCATCATCCACCCAAAGGCAAGTTTTCCTGTCTTTCTGCTGACATTAGCAAAAAGTGGATTTCAGTAGGGAGACTGTCAAGGATGAGAGGGGGTGTCAGTCTGCCAAGATCAATAGGTGAATCAAACCCACTGCTGATGTTTCACTCTTCACTTTCCCTCTTTCATGTATTCACCTTCTTCTTTCTCTATCAAGTCTTTCTTCATCTGACGCTGCCAGAAAGCCAAAAAATGCTGACAAACAGTTGTCTAGGCGATTCTAGCATCTTTATTTGCACTGCATCCAAGAAAAAAAAAACTGCAACCTCTAGCAGCCCTACACCTCCACTTAAACACTTTGTCTCTCCCACACTATGGCAAAGCTTTGCTCTATGGGTGATCGAATCTTTAATGTTGCCGACCCTGAGCTGAGGAACACTTTGGCCCGGGACCTCGCTGCCATCAATTCCCTTACTTTAGTCTAATCTCCAAACTTTCTATTTCAAACTAGCCTTCTCCTTGTCCTCCTACACTGAGCTTACCACTTTCATCATTGTTTGCTGCTCTTTTGTTTCTCTCAGTTTAATTTTGTGCATGTACCACTTTTTTGAGATTATTATTACAAAAAACATTCTTGCTTTTGTTCTGTGGAAATACAAATGAAGAAACATATAATGTCTTGTACATATTTCATGTGATTCACATATGTTAACAATAGACAATTTATTGTCACTTGTCTAAGAAATATGATCCACACCTACTGAACAACAGAGTACATTAGCATAAATATAGACTCAGGCTATTGTGGCTTCGTCCTTTGTTGTCACTACAGTTTGAAAGAATTAATACTTAGCTTTAAACCCAAGGTGTGTGTGGGAGACATTAACAATGTCAATATGATTTTCTTAAGGGAAACAACCATGAGCTACATGCCAGAGCCTCCCCCACTGGACTATTCAGACTAATGTTGATGTTTTGACAAATGTGCAATAACAGTGAGTCTGCTTTTCAAATTGAAATTGAATTTGTATAGAGATGAGTGGAACAGGGGTGTCGGCCCAGCACAAATAACTTAACTCTGTCAGTTGCTCTTGGCAAGGCTGAATTCATTTGAATCTGTTAGAAAAGAGTGGAGAAGAAGAGAGGCGGGAGGACTTGACCTGTTCGAGACTCATGGGAACTTTCACTATAGTTGATGTATGATTTAGTAGATTATTGTTAAAAAATATATAATTGTCATTTTTTTACAATAATAGTCATCACGAAGCTGTGACATACTATAGAAATGCCAACAAAACTTTCTGGGAGTGTTGACATTCTCAGGCAACAAGGAGAGATTACTTTTACATTTATAAAGTTGTTCTTATGGTTCTATAGCCTATATTTTTATTCAGTTTTCGTGACGGCATGCTTTTTTTTTTCACATTTCCTTTTAATGTCCATTAAATCTGCATGTCAGAGACAGCATGCCATCTTATCTCTAACGTCTGTTCCAATAATACATCTTTTCTCTTTCACCCTAAAAAGGAAATTAAATGCTTTTAGACGCAGTGTAGATATTGTTTTCTATATAATTGGAAATGGTATTAGCATCTATTTATTTAAGTTCACCTACAGCGACCATATGATTAAAATGGAAAATGATAAAAAATAATGAATGTGTGGAAAATAAGCCATTGGTATAAGTGAAACAGATTTACAATTAGTGGAAGGTGAACTTTAAATTTAACACAGAGGCACCTTCTCACACAGATGGTTTATCACAAAGCTGTAGCATCATAATCCAATGAATGGATTATAGCGATTAAGTTCCAGTTGTGGAGCTAAAAACAGACTGTACAATCTCGCTTGACAAAAGTGTGTACTCCTGTGAGGCAGAGAAAAATCTGTGCCCCAGTTTTGGATTCCTATCAAATTTAGACAACGGTCGCCACATCAAGCATTACTTATCGCTCTGAGAGCCCCACTCCTATCTTTCCAGACGATACGCCGATGGATTTCATCTTTTGACCTTGTCACCAGTTCACACATGACCTGCACTGGCCTGTTCTGTCAACACAAGCTTCATCTGTCCCAATCACAGATGTTTTCTTTGACAGATGGACATCCAAGAGCCATGGTTGAGATGAATCTGCCAGTATCTTACTGTGGATCATGGATGCCATAGTTGGTGCAGGATGAAACAATGCAATCTGGCTCCTGTCATGAAAAGTATTAGATCCCTATGTTCCAGGGTGATAGGACTACCAAAACTCTTAGCTGTGCCAACAACTTTGCCTCTGTCTTTGGGACACAGAGATCCATGTGCTCCATAAGCTGTCAGTTTGACGGTGCCCTGGGCACTCTGCAGGACCTGGGATACACACAGAGTTGTCACTCTGTCAGAAAAATGTTCCGCAGAGTCCTCATGAATGATACCTTGTACGATATAACCATGTTATTCATCAGATACGGTTCAACTCACACGGTTGGTGGAATATGTACAGTGGAATGCATGAGCTGTTGTTAGAGTCAAAGGTCTTGATGAAAGTCACTGCAGCTTATGTTGATCTGTGAGCACTGGCTGAACATGGTCTTCTAAGAACTGACTTTATTAGTATCTCTGGAGGACCAACTCAATATTATTTTATCATTTACTGATTGTGACATCCATAAAGACGAAAGAGCTGGTGAACTAAGGGATGCAAAGTGAAACAAACTCTAAAAATCACGAATACTGTAGGTGGATATAGAAAAAGAGAAGATACGGTGAGAAAAAAAACAGCATAAATCCCATAAAGTAAAATGTTCCCACCTCTTGGTGCTGCTGTGTGTATCGTCAGATCCTTCACCCGGGGACTGTGGAGCACTTAACTCCGTGCTGTCGTGATTTCTCCAATTACAGGTGACAGCTTCCAATCCGCGTGGGAGGTGGATCACCCCTGGAAGTGCCAGGCAGAATACGAAGCGCACCACAACATTAATAATTCACTGGAGGTACATTCATATTCAGTCTAAGCGCTGCAGTTTGGGGCCCATTAGTGATAAAGGCGAGCAGAAGCTCCCTTATACCTTTCAGCTTGATGTTCAGTTGCAGGTATAATGCCCACATGTTTGATTTTTACGAGCTGAAATGCTTTTATTTCATTGCCTTGCACTGGGGCAATCATGACAACAAACTTCATGAGTGTTTATAATATTCCAGACTATTGAGGTACTGCTTGGAAGTTTGTTAGAGTCTTAAATTTGATCCAGAAAAAAACTTATTACACATTGATTTTACTTTATCTTTTGCATAATTATTTACAGTACACATAGCTGAGTGAACAAAGACATATAGAATATGTGACAAGGAAGTAAAAAAAGTTTGAAAGACTCAGCCGTTGTCAGTGATAACTGCTTGCATCCATGCCAGAAGGCAGCAGTGCTCAGCAAGTAAGCATGGTGTACCCAAACAACTGCCAGGGCTCAGCGGGCTACAACACACTGCTCTTCCCTGAAAAAAAAACCCCACACACCTCTATTCCAGATGAGCAAAATAATATGGACTGAAACAATACAGAGCCAGCATGAAAAATGGATTGCATATGGAAGCGCAGAAAGAAAAAGCTGGAATGGAGGTCACAAGGGTCTAGACAGGTTTTTAAATAGCTTTGCATTGTATGTATAAATTGCAAGAAGCTGGGATTTGAGGGAGCCTTGATTTACTATTGACAGGTTTCTGAATGAGTGAGTTGCAGAAATTGTAGGGCTGCATAGGTCTATTATGTTCAATAAATAGTATATGTCAAGACATTAAGGGCCTCCGCTGAATGTGAATATTAAATCACATTGCTGTGTATTATGTGCGAAGATAATAGTTGTGATAGCACATCTGATTCATATTACACAAATTGAAAATACTGTAGTAACTTTCTTTATTCTCTGAAATACCTTAGTATACTCAAAGCTTCGCCGTAGCTTTAAGCTCCTGATTTCTCTCAGCATACTAAGTTGAGTTATAGTATTTAGGAACCTAACTGCACCTAAATTAAGGTGCGAGTCTGTACAACAAAAATATTTCTTAAATTTATCAGCAGGCAGCAGACATTTTGACTTGTCATATTAGGAAAAGTCCAGAGTTTATTGATAATAATGTCTCTGTTCTCTTAATGGGTCCCAGTGAAAATCCTGCTATCATTAATTTTGTTAATATTTAAGTTTGGAAAATAACATATACAATTTTTGGGCTTTAATCCATCCTGTATCATGGCTAATCACTAACAAGATAGTTGAAATATTTAAGTAACATGATGTAGTTGTAGTTCAACTGAGGTTCAAATGACAACACAGAAATGGTATTTTGCCAATAACCAGGCAGGAATCGGTGCCCGTTCATGTGATGTTTTGCCCATCAGTCAGAGGGCCAATTAAATTTTTTTATTTACAGAGCAAATGTGCAGAATTAAATGTGATATATTCTTATCCACTTCACACTAAAAGTGAATTTCAACAACTCATTTGAGTGCTTCAAAAGTGTGTTCCAGAGCAGCATGTGAATCCCAAGACCAATAAACCACAAAGCTCCTTCACAACTGCCTTTCATGACATGAACTCATAGTTCCTTTATCCGAGAAACTGCCGAAGAACAAACGTTCGCTGTGATATCATTCATCAGACCAGAGAAAGACAACACTTGAGCACCCCTGAGTCACAGTAATTTTTGAAACCTTATTGTGCAGTGAACTGTGATAAGTCATCTAATCTCTAGTTTCATCTCAGTGGAATCAGGAGTAGTTTTTATGACAAATGCAACTCCACTGTGGGAATTTTAACACGGCCGGAAAGAGAAATATCTGACACCACTTGCTAAATTAGTTTTTAGAGTATGCAAGTGCCTCTTTCCACCTACCATGTATTTTTTGAAAAAAAAAGTCCTCTTCTATTTTGAAGTTGTCAACCTGAAATATGAAAAAAGAAAACAGAACAAAGGGGTTTTTAAGTCATACTAGCTTTTTGGCTCTAGATATAGCAAGATAGTGCACACACATATTTATTTAGACAAACTCTGTCACATTTTCAAGGTTGGGAAGTATAGATAAATTGTTTTGGATACTTGATGTTATTTTGTTGTAGCACCTAGAATGACAAGCTGCAAAACCTCCATCACATCAGCAACTATGCAACATGACTAAATGAATGTATACCATTTCATGTAGCATTGTATTGTATGGCACAGTTTTCATGTTGTGTGAGAATAAATGCAGAAAACATCACTAGACAGAGATGTTTCAGTGCATGTAGGCTTGTAAAAAGAATCATTACTAAGTTTAAAGGAAAGTGATAACATTCGCCTGTCAGCAGGTGAGTGCGAGCTCCATGAAAGCCATATGACCTTTTTGCACAAAGCCTGGTCTCCACTTAGGAAGAAGTGAAAAGGGTGAAGAAATTGCAAGAAAAAGAAATATATTTCATTTAAGGTTATGAACTTCATATCAATGGTGGCTGCATAGTGACATCGGATTCTTAATAATATGATTTCTTCAAAGGTATTCAGCAAATCGCTGCACATTTACATTTCAAAAGGAGAAAAATTGCTTTCATTTTAGTCACTCAGTATTTCCCCCTCTCTAAAGGTGACTTTTATTTCTGAAAGTGTGTTTTTAAGAGTTTATCTTTAAGTGGGTTTGTCACCGAGTGATGTCACATCAGCATATGTTTTGGACTGCCTGGAAATGTCCTTGGGAATCATTGCAAAGTACTGACACAAATTGGTGGTTTTAACATAAATGAGTATTGGTTCAAATATTTTTTTGCAAGAGATTAAAAGAGCAGCATGACTACACATTTTCATATGCAAGGGCAGCACAGTTCAGTGATATTTTTAAGATTTCATGGCATTTAATGTTTCTTTTTGATGAGAATGTTTTAATGGTGTTGGCTTGATCTTGAAAGCCTGTTCAGCTTTATATTATGCAGCCAGTTCCTGCATACATCATTGCCTCACCTCATTGCAAGGGTTTGTCTTCAGTACATTTGTACTGATTACATGTGGGCTCCCCATGCTTGTGCCAACCAGCACACTTGAATTCACAAGACTGTCAAATAAGTCACCTCACGGTTTCTGCACACACCTCCAGTGATTACTTGAGGTTGAAGGAGGTGTTAAAAAAAAGAGAGAATACATTTAAAAGAGTAATTAATCAACTTAATCACATGGATGCAATCCTCCACTTTGGTATTTGCCTCAAACACTGCAAGCTGTTCATCAAAGCCATCCATGTAGGTAATAACTTCCTCAGTGCTTTCACACCCTTCAGAAATTTGTATTTAGATCACATGATGATCCCAAGCAAGCTCTTCATAATGTCCATCTAGTTATGTGGCATGCCATGCTGCATGAATGCACAGAATGAAACAAAAATAAGTATTTAAATGTTGATTGATTTGTGCTGTCTTTTGCTTGCTCCACCTTGTGCAAAATGAGAGGTCCTGTGGAGCCCGCATGCATGTGCTTAGCTGGAGATACAATAAATCCTTGTGTAAATGTCACCAAGACAATTTCCAGTGTTTTTATTGATCTTTATAAATAAACGTAATCTGATTTTGACCAATTGAATGTGTAGACAGAGAATAAACAAAGCAGAGCAGAGTAAATCTGGAAGAATGAAAGCTCGAGTGAACAGGAAGAGCTGGTAAGTGGATGTACGCAGATAGGTGAGAGTGCGTGATTAACAAAAATACTTTTATGAAATAAATAATGACATGTTCACCATAAAGAGAAGCAAGCAGCTGCTTAGAGCAAGCAGTCGACAGGGAAATCACCACTTTTAATTTCATCTCCGCCAGTTAAACACATGTGCCTCACTTCCTCTTTTCTCCTTGTGTTCACACAGACGCACACTGGGAATCCTACACTGTTGTAGGTCATTACATGAGGTCACAGTCATGGGCCTGTGCCAGCTTAAGGATTGTGCTGGGATGTTGTGTGAAAATAGTCTGAGGTGTTTCTGATGCTTGATATTGCATGATATTATTGGATGATTTCTTTGGTTCAGAATGAGTTTAAAAAAAAAATAATAATAAAAAATGATAAAAGTAAGGTTAATTTTAAAAATAGGAGCAGCCAATAAGATAAGCTGAATTAACGCTTATAGACTGCCTTTATAAGTACTTAAGTAACTGGGTTACTCAGAGAAACCAGGTTTCTCTGGTAATCGGGGAATGAGTTTATAATACATACACTTAAAAAATCTAGCTAATAACTGTTTCCTGACTTTTTATTTATATGTGTGATGGAGGAGCTGACTGAGGGTGTTGCGAGACAGACACAATGCGCCTTTTAACAGTGCAAAAAAGAAATACATGATGAAAAGTGACTTATTTAGACATGTTGGCTTTACTTTTAGCTGGGTTTTGGGTGGACTTGACTTAACAATCTCCCCTTTACATGTATACATGGCAGAGAAATCAGAGTTCTCTGAGAGAAATCTCCCTGGGGACATCAGGTTTTCTCTAATCCCCTACCCCGATGAGGGGGTTAACAGGTTTCCCGTTTACGCGAATGTCATCTTCTGCCTCAGCACGCACTGAGCTACATAGACCCCATTGTGCACCTGTAGCCTATAATTTGAGTCGGTGCAGTTTGCCCGCACTACAAGTTTGCCAGTTATGTATGCGCCACAACCATAAAGTGGACTGTATATTTTCCCATCTCTATTTTAGTGAAACAGTTGCACAGTTTTCTTTTTTGACCATTTATGTTGTTGAGCCAAATTCAACAAAAGAGAAGGTCTTCCTCTTGCCATCAGATATTGCAGCCACCACATATGATATATACCCCCAGATGTATAATAGCATGGGCACATAATATACATTGTTTGTTTATTAGTATAATTGGGGCTTTATTGTCTCTCTAAAGCAGTAACTTTTATAGTCACTATTTGCTTTAAGTTTTTCAGGTTTTTAAACCTGCATAAATTGATTTTTTCATATGGAAGCAGCACATAAAATATTATCACCTTCAAAGTTGATATTCAAATATGTTAGCGTCCGGCTGCCGAATAGCTTTCGTCTGGAGTCATGTTTCTAGATGTTGCTGCAAAATGCTGACTAGTTGTTAACTGTCTTCTTTTTTAATAATAAATTGTATGAACATTCACTACAGTTCAGATTTTGCATTCGATAGTATTGCGACAAGATTTGAAAACCAATTTCGCTCCTGTAGAGTCTGAGTCACTGTGGTCCTCAATGTGATTTAGCCACTTCATTTGCATAGGTTAATTTCAAACAGCACCTCAAATTAGGCTTGAAAGGATAATTACTTAATCTTCCTGCTCCTCTCCCCTTCGCCCCCCTTCTACCTCACTGCTGTATCTTTTATCCACCCAGGTTATGTAAATGTATCTTCCAACATCTACTATCTCAGGCATCTGTTTTCATGCATAGGCCAATCCGGTCTCTATCTCTCTTCTCTCTCCCTCATAATATTGGTTGGACATGTCTTTAATTCACTCCCACTCATGTACTCTACAGCAAATTGCCTACACAAACCAGATAATTCCCACAATATACCTGGAGCCATCAACTGCAGTTTGATGGCATCAGGGCAACTTCATTTCCATGCAGTCATGAACATGATGAATACACACATCTGCAAGGCCAACAGGCATGTCAACTTAGTTGCGGTCAGTGACAGTAATTATCTTTCTTTGAGCAACAGTCATGTAGCATTCACATACAATTTTCTTTTGAGGAAACTCTACAGACAGTATGTGAAATGACAAGCAAAGCAGTCCTCCGTGCTTAAACAACAAAGAACACATGAAAAGTGAGAATACAGAAATGTGGCTATAAAGAGATTATTGATGTGTTCGCCTTACTTACTACATGACACTTGTATGCTTTTGATCTAGTCTTGATGGTAACAAGCTTGCATGTACTACAGAAACACCACTGCCCGGAAGTCTTAAAGCTGACACAAGTTCACAGTGTTGGCAAGAAACAGATGTGAACTTTGAGGATTCTCCTGCAACCTCTGTGCAATGCTGAGATGACTTTTGACTTGTTTCGCCAAAAGATTCAAGAACTAAAATTAATGCCAATGCAAAAGATCATGAACTTCTAAGTAACAGGTCTTTTAGTACCTCCCACTTCTTTTCCTGTAAAGCAAATAGCATGTGAGATGCAGTGTTATTTATATGTGAAACATTTATTCTTTCCCAGGTCAGGTAAGATTAAAATCTAGAATCGTCACCTGAAAGTTTCTTGTTATTAAATAGTTTGTTCCTTCGTGATAATTTGCTGAACCTTTGATTTTCTTCAAATGCCTCGCACACCACTTATCTGGTCCTGTACTGGCCTTGCCATACTCTTTGTTGAAATTCATAAGGAATGATCTTTATCACTCAGGTCAAAGACCCTCAACCTATGAACAGTAACTGCACAAAGTTACATTGAGGCCTTACAATAAGTCTGCTTCTTCAGTCTTCATCTACAGTACTGTCCATATGTATAGCTCTGAATTCTGAGTTAGTAAATGAATAGGGGAAAGAGCTAAGAATTACTTACTGTGCCTTGTACTACTGTACATGTTTTAACAGTAAACATACAATACATAATCTTTATATGTCAGAAAATAGAAGAATACATTACAATAATTGCCTTAAGTAGATAGATGTGTAGGTAACAATTAAAAGAACAAATGTAAGAGAAAACAACAAGCTTTTCAGGTAAGATGTTAATTACCAGTTTGCATGCAGTTTTTCTTGATTGCCATGCCATTTTTTGAAGTATTGGTTGGTTTATGTCTGGCAAAGTAGCTGATCTGTGGACATTTTAATGTTACTTTTAGGTTTTCACCCCATTTATTGGTTTTATTGTTATTCCTTTCCAGCAAGGTTATTTCCTGACGCTTCTCCAGAGTCGGGTCACAGTGGTAGCAGGCTAATCAGGGTAGTCCAGACATCTGTTTCCCCAGCAATATTTTCCAGCTTCTCATTTGGGATACCAATGTGTCCCCAGGTCAGATAAGATATATACTCTATCCACTGTGTTCTGGGTCTACCAACAGTTCTCCTAACAGTCGAATGTGCCCAGAAGGTATCCTCAACTGGCTCCTTTCAACACGAAGGGCCAGTGACTCTACTCGCAGTTCTCCCTGGATTTCCTAATTCCTTTCTCTAAGGACCAATCCACTGTTTTCCAGCAAAGAACTTTGGCCTCAGACTAGAAGTTGCTGACTTTCATCCCACTGCACAGTTAGCTGCAAATCAGCCCAGTGTAGATTAGTCTGATGAAGCCACCAGAACCATATCTGCACAAAGCAGAGAGGCAATTCTGGTGTCCCCAAACTGGACTCTCTCCTGCCCTGGCTGCACCTTGACATCCTGTCTATGAAAATCATTAATCAGACATCTATCTACCTGGCATCAGCTTTTTCATAAATACCCAATTACTAGCTAATAAAGTCCAACCATATTTGTGCACAGAAATTTAAATGGATTAAACTTTTGCTATAAACAATTCCTTACTGTGTGTCTGACTGAACAAGGACAAAGCTGCTCTTTTCCAGGAACGATTCTGAGGAGCACTTCTATAGTAAACATGCAGTGCAGCATGACTCAGCTCAGTGAGTATGGCGTTAGAATGAAGTTTTTATTCATTAAAATCACTGCGTTTCTTCTGCCTAGAGTTCAAGCAGCCCCATGTGTAGTGATTAGGTGAAGGTAATTTGTGTTTGAAAATCCTGCTTTAGCTTATTAGCTAGGTTTTTTTCCCCATCATTTCTGCAATTGGTTCACAGGGTAGTCTCAAGCATAACTACTGGGTTAGACAATGGAGGGATATACTGTCTAAATGTAAGCTTCCCGATAAGCTGCTTTTTCATTCTATTAGCCAGATGTTTTATCATTCACCCTCAGGTCAATCGAAAGCCCACTTTTCATGTAAAGTCAATACGCAGTGGAGCAGCATGTCGCCAAAACAAATGAGCAGACCTGTTCTTTTGGTTCTTTAGAGTTCTATCTTCAAAATATTGAAAAAAGAAAGGCAAGAGACGGTGCAATAAAGAGAGAGAAAGAGAGACAGAGACAACAATAGTACCTCCCACTCACTAGTAGATAACTATTGTCTCTTTTAACCCAGGACCATAAGTCAGCAGTTTAGCAGGCAAACATCATGATGAGCCACCTGCAGCTCTCCCAGCTAATACTATCATTACTGGGTTGATACACACTTTATCACTCACCACCCCCACAGACACCATCTGTCCCAACACACATACAGTCTTTCAAAGACAAGCATTCCCTGCCTCACTTTGGTCCGAAATTAAGGCTTAATCACACAGTTTCAAAGAAAAACACTTAAAAAGAGATACAAATCTGCCTTGATTTTTCACCATTAGAAACATTTAATCGCTTTTCTTGTTAACCACCCTGTGCTTTAGTCTCTCTGCTTTGTTTGCTTCTCTGAATCCTTCAACGAGCCAATCTTTTGAGTCATGGCTGAGCCCACAGTCTGGACAGCCAGATCCACAGAATGTGTCGCGTGTTAAAGTGCCACTTAGCCCCAGCAGGGTGCCGCTTCCCTGGCTGTGTATGTGCTCCATCCACCTTGCAATCAGAGTTTTGCTCATCCAGACCCTGAGCGCAGGTGGTCTATACAAAGCTCTTCATCAGGAGACTAGATGGAACCCAAATACTGAAAATAGCAAGTATGGGTTTGTATACCCAGAGAATAGGAACAGCCATTTCATTCTGGGGCATAATAACAGAGATGTAAATAATGGAGGAGGTTCAATGTCAAGCTATCACAGGTTCCATGCATGAACCACTCATACAAAGAAATTATACATTCATAAATACAGCACAAGTGACTGATGAGAATTTGTCACATCAACAAACTTCCTTGTATTTCTTGAAGTTACACATGAAATTCACCAGCAGTGCTGTTTGCCATTTTCTTCAGGGAAAAAAAACTTAATTTATGTCTTAAAATTAATCAATTTTCAGTATGTTAACAAAATCAGCTCATAGAAAACTAGTCAGTTATCACAATAAAGATGAATAATTAAAATTATGTGCAAAATGTTTATAAAAAATAAATAAATTCATAAGTTTGCGTATCTTCATGGCTTGAGAGGTTTAACATAAAAGGTATTATGTACTTAGACATATTTCCAATTTAAAGTAGCTATAAACCGTCTGTAGTAAGCAGGGGTGGTGTGAAAATAATAGAAAATGCTGCCAAGTACTGTTACGGTTTCTATATCTGCCTTCCTAGGTCTTACGGACGAATACAAACTACTGCCACCTGCTGGTGTAGACAGTTACTTCCTAAGCACAAACGCACGAAGGTGGAACAGTCCGTCGCCTCTGGTTTCTTGATGTCAGCTTGGTGTGTCAAGGCCTTTAGATATAAAGTAAAAAAATATATAATGTTTTGATCATACAGTATTGGATGTTCTTCATGTAAATTATTTGTATAACATACCAATGTAGGTAATTCATGATGAAATGTCAGATCACAATATTCTACTTCTGTAATAGTTAAAATACAAACTTACATAAAACCAGTCTTCAACTCCTGGGATTACTGCACTATTCTAGTAAATTTAGTATTTTGTTCTCTACTAGTGCTACAGGCCAATGTGACTGCCATCAAATGATTGATGCATTTATGAGTTATTTGATCCACTTTGCAGATTATGGATTTCATGTCAAACAATAGTTTGTGCATTACTCACTTTCTTTCTGACCCATGGTCAAGGTGAACTACAGTTAAATCAGCCTAGATTAGAAGGCTAACAAAATAGAAGAAAATGGAAAGAATGAGAAATTACTCCTTGAAAGGAATAAAAATTACCCTTTTTACAAATGGTGAAACTAGGAAAAAAGAAAGGTAATTGCAGGTAATCAATACATATTGATTCAAAGTGCTAATTCAAATGCAAATATCAGCTCCAGATGTCATGGCTCAGCGCATATGCCCAGGAACCGAGGAGAAAAATAACCAGAGTGAGAGAGAGGAGACATAAAAATGTGGCATTAGAAAAACAAGTGGTCTGACCACCAGGGTAATTAGTCAAACACACCTCTCTCCTCATCAAAGAGGGCCAGCAGCCATGACTCTGGTGCCACATTATCAGCCTCCCCTTTGTCCCCAGAAGTAAACAAGCAAACTAAGGCTAGACAACATCAAAACTAAACTCCAGAAGTCTTTGCCTCTAATGAATGGAGGGCAAAAAGGTGGCGTTTCTCTATCGGGGATGAGAAAAGGTAAATTTAGACACAAAAACAAATTAAAGTGGATAAAACTGGCTGCTATGGTGACAGTACTTTCTGTTTGCAGTCAGTGTGTTTAAATAGATCTGGTCTCCTACACAGAGATTTTTCATTTTCCACACTTGATTGAAAGAGTAGAAATATACTAAATCCATGTTACTGGAAATCGTGTTAGATTTCCAAAGGACAGTTTCAATATCAATGGACCCAAGGAGTAATAAAGGCACAGAAGGAGTGTTTATGATAAGACACTTCAACACATTGCATCCTTTCCAAGCTCACTTGATGCAGACCCTCTTCTCAACAGTTTAGCCGTCTGCACTTCAAACACAAACCCTCTGAGTGAACACTTCAGAGTTGGTGGCACCTTGTGTACACCCCTGAAGGTCAAGAAGGTTTGTTCAGAAAGTGTAAACTTGAGGTGAGATTTTCCTCATTTACAGATGACAGCTGAGGTGGACATCACACAGAGGACTGAGATCTTTTTTCCTTTGATTAGGGACTCTGATAGATTCACTCAGCAGTATCGCTCTTTTTAGATATTGTGTCCTGTTTGTGCCAGGTTCACTTCTGTGTTATTTGATCAAAAGCATATTGTGTTAAAGAAATTACATTGTGTTAAAGAAATAAAGATGTAATGAAACTAACATAACAACAGAGAAAAGATTGATTCCACAGTCAAATCTTTACACTATGTACTAGTATGTTCTCATTTATAAAGCTATTCTGGATAAACTCCCCACAAATCTTTGCAAATTGATCTCAAGGACCATGTCCCCGTATCACAATCTTAGATCACAAAAGACTTATCTGCTATCAGTGCCTAGCATGCAGGCAAAGATGGGTATAGGCATTCTCCTATTCTGCTCCAGACACTTGGAACAACCCACACAGGGAAATTTAATTTAGTCATCTGGTATCTCAGTCTAAATTCAAGGCCATTGTAAACTTGGTGACTGATTCCCTTTCTGTCTGTCTCTGTGCTTAATGTCTCTCAGTTGTTGTTGCTGATAGTGATGCTGCCTTTCTGTAACCTACCTATTCTTAGCACATCCATGACTTTCAGTGTTGTTGGTAATTGTTTTATTGTTCGTAATGTTGGGCTTCATGCATGTCTTCTGGTTGATTTGTACTGTGTAATTGTGCAATGCTATTGGCTAGGTCTCCCTTGGAGAAGAG
This sequence comes from Sandelia bainsii, assembly GCA_032362345.1. Classification (NCBI taxonomy): domain Eukaryota; kingdom Metazoa; phylum Chordata; class Actinopteri; order Anabantiformes; family Anabantidae; genus Sandelia; species Sandelia bainsii. The sequence goes on from JAUMHL010000011.1 coordinate 7,919,173, forward strand.
TTTACCAACGTCAATTTGATCCGATTAAATAAATGTTAAATAAAATATAATCTCAATCAAGCACATAACTTGTTAAGAGCGGCTTCCCCCTTTGTGCTAAGCTAACTGGCTACTGGCAGTAGCATTATATTTACCTACAGACATGAGACTGTCACTTTTAAGCCAATAGTAAGTATTAAGTAAGGATTCCTGACAAGTTTAGTGGGATATAATGGGATTTTTGTTCTAACTTATTTGAAATTTGTGCTTTTGTTGTCACAGCCCTACCATGTCTAAGTTAGATAACAATGATTAATTTTCACTAGGCTAACAAATGATTTAACAGCAGAGTACTAATGCTGTGCAACACATGCCTTTTAATATGCCTCAGCTTTTGCCCACTCCCTCATCATCATAATTAGTACTTCTGGGGCTGCTGACTGCCAGCTTGTTTGCACATGTTGGTCATTTTAACACATTTTGCTGCATCCTCATGCTCTCAATTGAGCACTTCAGCAAGGCTCTGTGTGTTCGTCAGTGCTGGTGGAGTCTGTAGGGGCATCTGTAAGCAGTCAGGGTGTACACACAGGATTAGCCCCAATAAGACAGAAGATGGTGCTGAGACTGGATAAGCAAGTGTGTGTATATTTGCTCTCACTCTATGCCACTCCAGCAATGCATGCCCCCAAAGCAACTAGAAAATACCAAGGCATTTGTTGTTATTCTGCTTGTGTTCAGCTCCCCTTTTTGTTTTTTGTGTTCACAGTCAGTTACAAACCTGGACTTTGGGATGCTCTAGATCTTATGCATCAGTCTAATCTTTATGCACCTTCTGTGCATCTTCCGGAGAAGGTAGGTGTTAACTTCCCGTCCAGGAGCCTCTGGACCAGATCTATAGAAGAGACACAAGTGAGTAGGTGGACTGCAAGGCAGGAGTCTCAGGTAAGAGCAGTACCAGACTGGACTTAAGCTTTTCTGAGTCTAAGGTAAGAAAACGTTTGCCAGGGGGAAGGTCAGGTGAAGGTGAGTAATGTCTGGTTTGGGGTCAGGAGGTGGCGGAGGCAGGAGACTGGTGAGTAGTGACTGGATAATGCTACACAAGATGGTGAAGGCTGGCTGCCAGTGAGTGAAGGCTGGATGAGGTTCCACAAGATGTCGACTACCACTACCAAATATAAAGACATGTATCCAGTCCAAAATCCAAATTCCAAATCCACAAATCCAAAAACAGTATCCAATCTAAAGTCCAGAATCCAATATAAATCCATCCAGAAGGGGAAAAAATAGGCAGAGACAGAAAGCAGAATCTGAATCCAGATAGGTGAGATGCAAACCAGAATCAGACTTACAAGGCTGAGGGGAGAACAGTAGGCTCAGGTCAGGCAGACAGCAGGCTACAAAGCGAGAACAGACAATCTGTCAAGGTGAGAGCAGGAGTGGGGCAGCTCATACTGGGGGAGGCACAGGTGAAAACAGTTAGGTTGATTAGATGTAAAGGGCACAGGAACAAAGGAATGACCGGGCAGGAAGTGGCAGAAATTTCAAAATTCAGAATTTAACATTTATAACATAAGGACGAAGTTCCAAATTACAAATGTACTTTTTTACAGCCATATTTTTTATTCATTTGCATAGAATATTAAAATAAAATTCAAAGACACTTGACAATTTCTGTACTTGTGCCTGAATCCATTTTATGTCACATTCTTATATTAAGCAGAAATGCTTTAATACTGTACACAAACTGGGATGAAAATAAAATAAAAATGCAGGTTACAATTCATTCAAATTCAAAAATGTGACAAGGACTTGTGTTAGTTTGCAAAAACATTGGTACCATCCTCTAAGGCTCTTGACAATGTCTGTCTTTCTACATTTGCCACCTTCCTTAAGCCTACATACTGCAGGCCAAAGACAAATTTAGCATGTCGAGACCATGTGGCCACCAGAGGACCGAACCTGAGACCCTATTTCCATAAATTACCCAGATAATGAGGCACGTAAGCATGCTTGTTAAAATTGTAAATGAATTAAATTGGGGAAGGGTAGATGGGTGATGGGCATGGAGAAGTACGGCATATGAATTGTAGGTGAGGAACACAAAGAAAAATGGCTGGTAGCAGGATGTGAGGATGCAAGTGGTGGTTGGTTACACAGACGTACCCATGTGGGTCTGTCCAGGGGATTGGGATCAGATACTTCATTTGAGCAAAGCCACGCTACATCAAAGACATTCAAATGAAGTAGTCTTCTATTGCAAATTAAGCTCCAGGGGTGTGTGTGAGTGTGTATAACTGTGTGAATTTCTGTTTCTGCTTGAGAAAACGACAAAGGAGAGAGAAGGTGGTGGCTTCTCAGGAAAAAAAACATATAGAGAAAATGCTTTGAAAAGGACTCATGTTACTTTCATAGCTGACCACATCACCTTGATTATGTATTTCCACACGGCATCACAGCAACATACACCATTAAGCATTTGCAGGGCTGTAATGCCTCCTTACTGATGTAATTGGATCTTCTATTAATTCCGAGTGTGCGTTTAATGTTGACGAGGCAGTGTTGGGAAAGGCTTTATGTGGCAAAGCAACTCCCACGTTCCTGACGCTATCTTTTCTACCGTTTCCTTAACAGATCAATAAGCTTTTAATTGATCAGCTGTGACTCATGTGAGTAGCCAGTCCTGAGCTTTTACACAGAGAGCACAAGGATGACTATATACTCAAGTGTAGCGAGCGTAAAAGCTATTCATAAACTTTTATGTGCAACAGGGAGCAAATCTTGACAGAAAAGGGTGAATTTTCACATCTTTTTTACCCAGAACAGTGCTGATGGTGGTCAGCAGTAGAGGGAGATAGGAATTCTGTGTTTTATTAGGGTATTATAACTTTCTCATCCAGGCAAATAGGCTATTTCATTATTAAGCACATTGTTCAATGTTCCCTGAGTATATTATCATATCGAAGGGAGGCCTTAAGCAGGGGGTAATCTGCTAAGGTGCTTTAACATTTTTGCTGAGTGTGTGATACAAAATATGCCTCTACTTTTTTTTATCTCCCCGTTCAAAGCAAAATGCCCACTAAATAGGGCAGTAATCAGTGTTTATGGGGTGTAGCTACGTGACAGAGAGAGAAGCTTAAATTCTTTTTTGCTTTAAATGTTTATTTCTTGACAAAGATTAAAAACACATAAGAAAATATAACTGGGTGTGTTTTGACTGGCACCCACCTTGGCTAATTCACTTTAATCCCGTGACAAAACAGCGTCTTCTCCTCACATGTGACAAACGTCCAACTGGCCAAAACTTCCTGTGTGGCGATATCTAGCGCAGGTAATACCATCCTGTCACAGCTTTACACCTTCAAAGTACCAGCACTATCTTGTTTCACCAGAGACAATCGCAGTATTTCAAAGGAGCTGCTGGGACATCTACTGCACACACACACATGCACACAAATGTGCTAAATCCCCATATTCCTAACAGGAAATTAGAAAGGAATTTTAGGTGCTTGAGGAATGCACCTCTGTGGTTTGGACCTGTAGATAAACCAGTGAAGGAACTAATCTTTTAGTAATTTACACAAAACCTTTTTACCGCCGGCGAGCATCTCCCGGCATGATTAGCAAAAGGATTTATTTTTATATTCACCAGGCTGGGAATTAATATTTAAGTCTCCCTGGTACCAGCATTGTGTCATTTCAAAGCTGATAAGTGCATGGATGTGTCGGGGAGATTTCTCTGCACTTGCTAGTGACACGATAGAGGTAATCTTCCTCTGTCTCTAGTTCAGACACATTTATGAGTTTTCTAATCAAAAGTTTCCTTTTTTTTTAAAGAACTAACAGGATGAGGAATGTCTTTATGTTTTACTGACCTTTACACATTTTATTGACTTCTTTCTGCAGTAGGAGAGAGGTCTCTTGTTCCTCTGCAAACAGCTTGAGTAAGCAACATTATTTTATCTGCATCTTTTTAATGCATTTTTCATGCATTAACCCTTTCCACCCTAGCGATCCCAGTATCGAGATCAACAGCATTTACCAAAATTTTCAGAAGGTTGTTCAGTATATTCCATTCTTTTGGACAGGTCTGTTATTATTAATATAATAGCTGGAACTGATTAAATTTGGGTGTGTGTTTTCAGGCGGGATTTTAAAAAATAAATAACCTAGGACTTAAAAGTAAACATGAGCCACATTGAAAATACTGATTAGAGTGAAGGTCAAACACAGGTTAGACTACCCATGTTTACTAATGCAGCACCTCCATATTTTCTCTCTCTCCTTGGGTCGATCGTTTCCATGGCGGATACTCATTGATTAGTGGTGAGTCCCAGTGACTGACAACCTAAAGGTTTTTAAAGCGCATTTTCCCATAACCCCAGAGAATTGTGGGAAAATGTGGTGGTGGAAATTAGCCTCAGGCCTGTATTTGTGTAGGTATTGATGATGGCGATGGTGTGCGTGTTGAATGTGTGCATGCATTGCAGTGTTTTGTTTTTTTAGGTGTGTTCATTTGCATTTCCAGTCAACGCATCCAGACTGGCTTACAATGAATCATGACTGTTTTCCATGTGGCCACACTGAAACCATTCATTTCCAGGACAAAAGGGTTTCATTCCAAATAATCGGATGGTAGCTTAATAAATTTAAGGGTGGACTGCTTGTTTTGATGGATAAAGGAAAGTTATGGTTTGCTACAACTTGAGTCTTATTTTTATAGTCAACTTCTATATTGATTGTGGTATCATTGCACTCAGTTCGTTTTTTATTGGACGGGCCAGTGGTTTTTCCACATAATTTAAACTTACTTAAGCTTACAGACTAATCATTTCCAGCTGTTGGTAATAATTCATCATTGCAAAGAAAAACTTTGAACATGCACTAAAGCAAGTACAGTAGTAGTTTGCAACTTGTTATTTAGATTAAATGTGAACATATTCTCATTATGTTGATAGAAAATGTAATCTGGATGCAGTTGCATTCCCAGTTACAAGTCAAACACATTTATGATGGTGGTTTAGTTGTATGGAAAGTTATAGAAGACTGTGATGGTAAATTTGGTGGCTCATCTGAAAACCTCATGATAGTCTGAATGCTCATTTTTAGCAATGTCACCACAGTCCAAGGTCTCAGTAGATACAAACAATGTAGTTACTAACAATAGAAATGATGGCAAAAACTAAGAGAATATTACTTAAAGGGACACTATGCCAATTATGCATTTACATGCCATTTTACTTGTTTAAGTGAGTTTCTAGAGAAGCTTTCTGTCACTTCGACAAACTAGATTAGAGCGGTAAGTCAGTGATATTGAAGAGATAGTGAAGGTCCAGTGGAAGACCTTCTCTAATAACAGTTTTAGTGGCCAATAACGAACACCATTTTTCATGAGCACTAGACGTTGATGGGCTAAAGGTCGTGGCTCAGCAGTAGAGTTGAGTCCATGAGCAAGTGCAGGGGTCACCGCGAGACATGTCTGTAATAAAAGCAGGACAGAGACGAGGGAACACTGTAGACATTTTAGACAGCAGAGATCACAGCTAGAACATTGAAACAATGACTTAAGAAGAGGGAGATGGTGAGTTTTATAGATATGAAACCACATTGCAATGATGAAAGGAGGAGCTATATTTTTACAGATGCTAAAAATGCTAAATAGTTGATTAACTTTGTTAAAATCTTCCAATTCTAACTTCTAATAAACAGTGCTGTATTGGCTGGTGATTTATCTCAGAATATGGAAAGTCCAATGAAAAGGATTGCTCAATTGCATGAAGTTACTGAAGCTAATGAAACAAAGACTAACCTGGACAAGACGTCACAACTATGACTCTCTGTGGAGTAAAAGTCAGGATATATGTCTTCCTGCTACTGTCTGTGATCATTCTTAGTCTTTTGCAGGCTTCCAACTTTATGGAAGTCTCCGGAGAACTCATTGAAGTTGTAATAAAATGAAATTATCCTTTAACTCTTCATCCATATTCACACTGCAACCTGACAATGGCACAAAAGACTGGAGGGAGAAGGACATAAACTACACAGCACCAGCTTTTGTTGCTGTTATTCAAGTAGAATCTCATACTCCTCCACGCCATGGGCAACTCATAAAGTGCTTTAAAATAATAAAGACATTTAAAGTGGCTATTAAAGTCAGTGTCGCTTCAGATTAACACATGCTTCTGTGTGTGTGTGTCTGTCTGTGTGCGTGTGTTCATTAGAAATAGACATGATGCTTCATTTATTAAACAGTTACGGTGCTAGCTGATGTGGTGATTAAAAGTGTCAGCTAGATTAGGTTACATGCATGCACAGCAAAACAACTGTCTTTTAATTTAGAAAAAAAATGAGCATGTTCACTCCTCTGAACTTATTACATTTACCTCCCTATCGCCAACATGGTGGGTGGATTATCAACTTCATCATCATTTTAATGCTTTCAACCTTGATAAACTAAATCAGAATATAACTAAATTTACTTAAAATGAGGGCTCAAGAAGCTGAAATTGCAGACAGGTTTCCACTTTGATACCAGGGGAACAATTTCTATGCTGGACACAATGTCGGATGGAATCTCGAACATAAAGGATTAGGTTAGACACAAATGTGTTAGCTAAAACTGTTTGCAGTCTTTCTTACTACAGCAGATCTGTTGGTTCTGATCACTTCTTCTGTGCCACAGCCTCTTTCTGTTTTTGCTTTTTTTTTACTTCCTCTTTTGCTGGTTCACCATCCATCTGTTTAGTTGCAATCTTTATTTTAACTATTTTATACCAACAAGAATATACAAATATGGATACAAAACACTTTAATTCAGTAGCACAATAAACCATTCAAACATTCATACTAAATGACTTCCCCTCCTTCCCACAACAAGCTGACGACCCAGCTCAGTAGAGTATGTTTATATAGATTCATGATGAATTTAGAGTCCTTAATGGACAATAATCTTTGTGGTCTGATAAGTGTGTTATTCATAGCGTTATCAGAAAAGGTCCAGATCTTTGTGAATTGTTGTGTGGTGGTTCTAAGCATGTATACTATATTTCACATTACTGTGTATTTTGTTGCTTATTCATTCAATCTTCTTCACATGCCACTGTCATCACATCACTGTCCTCATTTCAGGCTGTTCCTCATATAGGGATCAATTATGTTTACTTTTATCCGACAAAGTAATGAGAATGTGCCACTTCTTCCACAATTATTGCACTCACATCATGGAGGGACGTGGAAGATGGAGATAAACATGGCTGCATCTTTGACATATATGCTGTATGAACAAATTTTCAGACAGCCGCATGAAAGAGCATGTGAAAATGTCTGAAAATGACATATGTGCCTGTTTATGCATCTTTCATATAACTGATCCCGGAAAGACAATAACACTAAATGTGAATTTATCGCTACATGCTGTAGATGTGGTAACAGGATCAGTGGATTTCAGCATATGGCTCAAGACACCACACACTCCCACATGTGCAAAGAAAACAAGACAAACACATATAAATTACACAGTATATAAAAGACATAAATGAGTGAGGGCAATAAAAAGAGTGGTACAAAAGCAGACAGGGCAGATGGATGTATAGTGGCTGATTGTTGATTACTTGTCCTTATGTCGGTTTTGTCTGATTTCCTTTGACAAGAAACTACTTTAAGTGGATTTCAGGATGACGGGTCTTGTGAGTGAAGGATAAATTGAGAAAAGAGCAGAGTTTGACAAAGGATTATGCACATATAAATGGAGAAAAACCATTTTGAAATATCTAAAGCACTCAAAGAGAGTGAGAGACAATAAGTTGTGCATTTAAGGTGGTATCTGCATTTTTACAAATCAGCGTGTCATTGCTGCTAAATTGTCAAATTCATTTGTGGGACAGTCATCTTTATTATAATCACTACTTGTGCTGTAGGTCATTGGTACAAAGTAACCATGAATCCTTATTGTTTTTTTAAAGTCTTACTTTAAATTAAGAAAGGTCCTTATGATGCCTTCTAGACTCACAAGAAATCAAATCAACCCACACTTTGTCTGCAATATCGACCAAATCTATGTGTTTCTATTGTGTATTCTATTCTGCAACCTGCAAGTTTCCTTGAAAGTAATAAGATTCTTAAAGTCAACAAATTATGTCCAATGAAGCTAAGCTGAAGACAGCCCCAGGGGCTTTCATAGCTTAGTACGCAGTCGCAGACGGGAATATGCAAATGTTGACTGAAAGAAATGGGTGACTGCTTCAGCAGGTAGTTATTACACATTTGACAAAGTTAAAATGGATGAAATGTTACAAATATGTGAAGAACTGCAAAGGGTTATACAGTATTAACATGTTTTTTTTTTACGTTGCTTTTGAATTTCATATTAAATCAAAGCTAATGTCACGTAATGTAAAATACTAGATTAAATTGTAGTGATTTTACAAATACAGTTATATTGCAATGTTAAATTTGTAATGATCTATTGATGTTAAAGCTCCAGTACTCAATGTGTAAATGACAAAATAACATCTGAAGTGAAGCGTACTGCTGTTACGTACTATATACTTGATGTTAACTATGGGGTTGCTTACGCAACATTGGGCCCTCACATAGTATGTGTTGAAGTATTGGTTGTGCATGTCACAGCAGTCGTGGTGGAGCAGTATCAAACAAACTCAGCAACAGTTTTGAATCACTACAATAACAGAAAGTGTGAAAAAAAAACATATTGAGCTTTTGCACGATTATTTGCATCTATATACCTCACATTTATGTTGAAAAAAAAGCTCTGATTAAAATAATCTTTCTATTGTACCTAACCTTAATTTGAAACAAAAAATACAACCATGCATCTTTTCTGTTTCTCGAATAACTAAAAAGTTACAAACAGAACTAAACATATATTATTTATAATAAACAATATCAGTCCAAAAAAGAAACTTAATATATAAATACCTCAGTTCTGCAGCTGACTACCCATAGCAGTAGCAGCGTGGGCACCAGAGCCCTCTGCCTTACTTACAGTGGCTGCAGTCAATAAATGGGCCGTCCCTGTGCCTGTGCTCGTTGTGTGTCCAATTTGACAAAAAAGCCTTATCAAACCCCTGCCCCTCTCTTCCAAAGGTCGCAAGCACTTTAATGGGGAACCCCTATTCAGCCAGCAGTGGGGAGACAAGGGAAAGTAAATTCCAGCAAATCGGCTTCCTGCCTTTGCCTGTGCTGTACAAGCTGTATTCAGAAGCTTCTCGGGAGGATATAACAATCTAAAAATCAAGCCTCACACATGAGTAATACCACCAGCTGAACCCCCGCCCTTTTTTTTTTTTTTTTGATACGAACAAAAAGTGTTTTGCTTTTCATCTCTTCCAACATTAAGGAATAAAGAGTGTAAGGAGGTTGTGTAAGCACAGAGGGGGCATTAGGTAGATTTTGAGAAAGACAAATAAGTACTTTTTTTTCCCTTCTCTGTAGTGCTGCCATGTTATAGTGCACATGTGGGTGGGTGTCGGGGTGATAGCTGCATGTATTTGTGTTTTAAATGTGTGTGAGATCAAAGAGAGGAGAATAGCTGTGTATCTATTGTGTTTTAAGGTAAACTCATCGTAAACAGTTAAAGTCAAAGTTGACTTAAATGTGATTTATCACATAGTTACGACTAATAATGAACAATGAAAAGAACCATTAAGTAACAATGAAAGTATATATATAGAATATATAGAAGTAGGACTTAAATCACCAAGATTTTGCTTGGGATTTCATAACATGCATATATATACAGGTACAGGCATCAACAGACTCTCTAACTTTTCACAATCTATACATTTCTCCCAGTTTTCATACAGTGTTCTTGTGGGCAGTGCACAGATCCCACGCTGCATCATCGCACTGTGTACTGCACACTCTCAAAAAGTGTATGTGTTCAGTCCTGCTGTGTGTCAGACTGTAGAGACTGTACAGTAGATGCAGCCTTCGTGCCGATTGATCCAATTGCTTCCTGTAGGCCTTGTTCCAATACAGTGTGATGGAAAGAATTCATCAGCATGAATCTAATTACAGCAAATGCTTCTATTTACTTCTGGAGCCAACCCTCTTGTGTTCATTTGTACTCTTTAAGCTTATTTGTCTGTAATATTTGTTAAATATATTTGCAACTTTCTGTCATTAACTTTGGCTAATTGCAGCCCATTAGCTTCACAAGAAACTTTCCTTTTATTTTGGAAAATTAAGGAGGCCGTTTTGCAAAACAGTGCTGCTCAGCATCTTAAGGTAAGCTAAAATTTAAAAGTAGCAAAACATAAACTAGGAAAATTAGTGTTTGAACAGTTTTCAGGGTCACTTGTGTGCTTATTAAAAATGGGAGAAAAGTCAGCACTGATTTGTGTTCAACAATTAAATTAAACAATTAAAGGAACTAATACCGCAGCATGTAGCACAACAGAAAGTGACTTCTTATTCAGTCAGCTTTCAAGAATAAGCTGAATCCTTTGTTGCAAATAAATCTGTTCATTAAAGCGGTGAATTTATAAATAAGGCATATGTTCTAAGACATGCTGCAGAAAAGGCTAGCTGTGCAGGGTTGAGCATGTTGCTCTGTGTTGCTGTGTGTCTGTCTGTGTCTGCACAAGTGTTAAATACACCCAACTACATCAGTGGACAATTTTCTGCTTCTGTATCTCTCAGTAACCCTCCCCACCCTCCTGTCACAAGACTGGACCATGCAGGCTTCACCAACAGCATTCACCTGGCGTCACTCGTTTTCTTATCCCCCACTTCGCTTCCTCTCTCAATCTCTCCCTTCTTTCTTGTTTGTTTTGTTTGTATCCCTATCCTCTCTTCCGCCTCTTTTCCAATAAGAACAATAGGTTATGGAATGCATTTTCCTGCGGCATTACTCACAGGCACCAGCCGCCACATGCCATTAGGCTCAGCCGAGGGACAGGAGCGTTCAAAGGTAGCAAGCAGCGCATAGCATGTCTGCCATCTAGTGGTGTGGAAACTAAACTGAATGTGGAGAGAGAGAGGAAGGAGGCTGGTTTTCATGGGCTGGGTTGCTCAATGTCCATTTAATTTCATAAAAGCAGAGTAAAATACTGCTGTTTCTTTTATAGGTGAACAGGTATGATCTGTGATCCGTGCCATTGTCATGTCAGGTTCTGCTCAGAAATGTAGCAGTGCATCATGGTTATTACCAATTATTTGGAGGCTTTCTTTAATAGATTACACATCCAGTAAGCCAGTCAGCACTATTTTTGAAATGCAGTTTACTTGTTTTTCCCAAAATGAAAACACACCCAGGTACAGTAGGCGGCCAGCATTATATATCAATTCCACACTGACATTTCAGCAGAATTAAATGAAGCATGGAGATTTCCTACCGCAAAAACACAAACAGCTCATAATGTCTCATTAAGTGCTGTTTTTCTTCCACATGCTACAAAATATTATATCTTGACAGACAATATTGTTGATTCAAGCTTTGCTGTTCACATACATTAAGTTACCTTTTGTATATGAAATAAATGTATTTCACAGTGGATGTACATTCCTATACACAAACCCAAAGCTATGTGCGAAAGGAGGAGGAGGGTACAGGCTCAACCATGTAAGAGGCAGCATAAACAGTATGTTTACTGTAGTTTCCTGTTAAGTATTAATAAAGGTCATGAAATGTCATTAATTACTTTGTACCTCATTAAGTTAATCTCTACCCCTGTACCCACATTTGATATGTGCTGTTGTGTTTTGCAATACATTCAGAAGAACACTACACACAGTGGAAGGGTTAGATTAGTAAACTAACACTGTTGCATGGATAAAGTATCTGTTATTTCAAACTCTGAGGCAAGGTGCAGTTGTGGCAACTTGTGTTCTCCAATCAATTAACTACTGTATGCAATTAAATCTACATTATATGCTTGTTATACATTTTGTTGTTAAATGTTTAATCAAGGATTTATGTTAGTGTTTTCAGGTGTATACAGAAAGCTATTTACCTCCATCCACTATCAGCTTCTCTATTTCCTTTGTGTAATTTATGATCATATGAGCATAACGGAGGGAAGGTAGTGATCAGAGAGATTCCCATACAGTATATACGACTTGCAAGCTTTCATGTCATAAGATATCTCAAGGTGGCAGCTCTCAGTTTTCTTCTTGTGCTACTGCTTTTCACTCCTTATTGAAGATTCTAGCTGTTTTAACCATCAAAAACACTCAATCATATCTAGCAAACCAAAGCTGTGGACAGTTTAATGACTATGAATGAAGGTGTGTTGGGGTTTAACACTATGCTTGTTGAGTAATATATATCTCATATTGTAGCTTTAAATGCTGAAATGTAACTTGGGAATCAAGCTAGTGTTAATATGAAACTAGAAATCAATCCACTCTGCTCCACACAGCGCTTGTTTTACACACTCCACCCAGTTCTTCATGTATTATTTATTACTGTAACTGTAAAATTACCCTAATCAAGAATGCTATAAAACTTACTAGTTGAACAGAAATAATCAGCCTTCTCTGATTGGCTAGAAAGGCAAGCCTTACTAAAACAAAAACCTTTAGAAGGTAATGTGTCTGCACTGCTGTCAGACTATTCAATTAGTTTGCATCACAGAAAAAAGTTTTTGAGCATATTTCTACAAAGAAGTGGAAAAGTGACTGCCAAATCTGATATATAGGAGCTTTTCATTAAATTAGACTGTCCTGGTGGTAGTAATGACTCAGATGGAGGACAATCTTCTCACCAACTGGGCAAAGTGGGCAAAAACAGCAAATATGAGCTGGCTTTACTGTAATAAAAACATGATTTACACCAACTGTGCAATGGTGATTTTCAATCAAAGTTGGGAAATCTTCCTCACTCTGCGACTGAAGTGCAGCTCTACAGCAGTGTACTCAGTGCTGATACGGGTGGATGGAAGAATTAGAGGCCTTCATAAAGAAAACTATGTGAAATCTCACAAGTAAAGTCACCGCTGTAAATAATAAAATTAAAGATGAATTCAATTTAGCTGCTTTCACAGTAGCTGTTGGATTACTGTCACACTGCCATGACTTACTTGGACACTCATTTTACTTATCGTATATACTTTCCATAGTGAACTCCTATTGTCAGCATTCCTTCCATAATGACTTCCCAAGTGCCTGAATTGTTTTCTCTGATTGCCATGCAGGACAAAGGCAAAAGTGCAACAGGCTTTGAGCACAGTGCAGCAGTAGTTTTTAAATGATTCTGGGTTGTTTTACCCAAATGCAGAGCAAATATCAATCTATGCATATGCACATGTCGTTGGAGACTCTGAAACATGAGGATTTCTAGTCGAGCTGCCACCTCACTGATCTTCCTCCCCGTGCAAATCACAACAATTAATGTTTCTGTGTGTGTTGAATCAAAAGGAAAAAGCTGGGTGGGAGAATGTGAGCGAGTGAGACAGAGAATGTCAGAAGATAAAGAAACGCGCAGCGCAGCAGCCCTCAAGAGGAAGAGTGGTGTGGTGGTTTAGGGTGGGGAGGAAAGGGAAGTGGGGGGGGCTAGACTTCTCAACCCTTTTTCTTTTTCTTTTCTTAATCTTATGGGGAGAACAATCCACGAGTGAGCGGCGGCAGCAGCAGGCAGCCTGCAGACAGTGGGTGAGCTTTCTCTATCTTCCTCTTGTTTGGCTCCCATATATCTTCCCCTCCCTCCTCTCCTGTCGCTTTCTCCCCTCTTTCCATCTCCCCTCCCGCTCGTGCCGTCTCCTCTGATAAATCTCTCACCCACTGCTTTTCGCCTCCTCTGTCTCTCCCCATCTCTCTTCGTCTTCCTCCCCTCTTTGCTTCTCCAGTCTGTTCCCCTGTATCTATTGCCTTATCTCCCACCCTCCTTCCCCTCGCTTTTGGTTTCATATTCTCCTCTCTCCTCCTTTCTTTCGTTTTCCATGTCTTCCCATGTGACATCCTCGCTCCTTCACTCACTTCCTCCTTTCCTCTCTTTCTCACTCAGCCTCCGCCTGCAGGACTATTCAGTAGATTAAGTTCAGCGGTGGTGGTAGTGTTGCTGATTCAGCTGTATTCTTTCAAATGACCCAAATCCTCGCTCTGGAGAAACCTCATACGCACACTGATTGCATTTCTCTCTCTCTCTCTCTGTCTGTCTCTCCTTCCTTTCATGTGCACAGACATACACAAACACACACTTCTTATTGATCTCTGAGAGTTAGCCTCTTCCCTTTTTTTGCACGACCCTCATTTTTGTTTCTAAGCCTTACTGTATGTGTGTGTGTGTTTGTTCTTTCGACAGTAGCTATATCAATATCTCTAGCAAACCTGCAGGCTTATTTCAGGACATTTTTCTTCTGTGTCTACAATCGTCTTTGTTTCTCCTGATCACAGTCGAGCTGGGTTGGCATGTTCGTGAAGATAAGGCCTTATTTTTTCCCCTCTTCAGCTGCAACGTCAAAGCTTCTTGTCTTGAGAATGTCTTTACAGTCGTGTCTACAAATGAGCTTTGAAGACCGCACATTGAATGTCACTTGCAAATTGATGCCCTGACTACATACATTTTCGCTTTCTTTGATACGCCCAATATTTTGCTTTTGTTTTGTCAGGAACGTGGTACTTTTATTGGCACAACTTGAAAGAAAACAACATACTAAATCAAAATTTGCATACGTTATTCCCATGATGTTAGACAGCCCCATGTAGAATGTAGGAACAAGTTTTCCAGAAAGTTAAAAAAGTAGGGAGAAAAGTTTTCATCAACTTATTTTAATTCTAATTCACTGAGAATGAATGAGAGGGATCATCTTCATCCTCTTTCAGTCAGGTTTTATGGTTAAAAGTATCGATATTGTTATGAAATCATCATCATATTCATTCAGAAATCAGAGGTTGGTGTTTCTTCATCACTGTGTCAAAAACTGTTTATTGTTTATTGCTTGGGACGTAAACTGAAAGAAGTTGCTTTTGGCTCTAGTTTGGGTCTCTTATGCACCATGCAATTTATCAGCATAACCCTAACCCTTAGGCATGTCCAAAATCCTAAAAAACAGATGTGTAGCTCTGTGACTTAAATATAATGGTAATCTGTATGAGGCACTAAATGAGGAACTACATTACAGCTACAAAATAAATAAATAAAACAGCTAAATGTTCAAGTTGAATTGATTATATATTATAAAACCAGTTATGAATTCTTTATGTATCATAAGGCAATTGTGTTAAAGGCTACGCGTTAACCAATATAACCAATATAAATTGCAATAAAATAATGGGCATGTCCAACGTCAAGTTAAATGTTAGTTCATCTTCAAATGTTTTGAACACATAAATTAATATAGTTCAGCTACTTGCTATGATATAACACAGTTGTCCTTACGTATGAGCTGGGACCACAAAAAGTGGTCTCAAATTAGAGCACATCTAGGGAGCTGTGAGATGAACAAAATTGTTCACTTATGTTTTTTTCTGGTGAATTAAAACTGAGGTGACCTGCTTGAACTCCTCATAATGGGGAGACATCAGAATCCGGTTTTGTTTTAAGGGGTCACAAGGTAAATAGGCTGGGAACCACCAAACCAGATCTGCTAGGGAAGGACAAACAAAACACCACAAATTTAAATTGTAATAAAAGCAAAATGTGTGCATTAAAAATACTGTATATGCATGTAATATTTATAATCTTTTTTTAATCATTGAAATTCCAACATGCATTTTCAACCTAATTACCTCTCATTGTATTAAGTTTCTGCTAATGCAGGTGTCTCATCTTACTGCTACTTCTTCATATTAAAAGCATTCAACTGGCAAAACACAGCCATCCCAAAATTATTACTCCAGTCTGTCTTCTGGGCTGCACACAAGTTCATAAAGAGCTTACATTAAAAGAAATACATTCAATATAAACTGATCCTAGCCCTGGAAAATACTTCCAGGTGTGGGAACAGTAATGCAATGCGACAAAGGACAGAGGTGATTTTCATACATCAATTTCCTGCATTTTAAAAAGAGTGTGAACATATATTACACATTCCAGATAGCAGTAAAGCAAGTCAAGTTAACCCCATACCTGAGCACTGCATGCTCACAAATCCAAGAGAATATGAACAAGGTCACACATTAAGTAACAGCAGGCAGTGCTGTAACCAGAAGTGCTGCCATGAACAAGACACCAATCACCACCCGCTCGCTCATTCTCAGCCCCTTTGGTCTAAACGTCTAAGATGTGATGTAAATGATCTGTGTATATTTGACTCTGTGTGTCTACTGCTCGCTCCACCATTCAGCCAGCCCAGCATGCTGCTCTCTCTCTCTCAGGTCCAGTCTGCTGCTTGATAGCGGATCCTTGTGCTACATGGATGCTCACAGCAGGGTTATCTGGCAGGAAAACAATAGTTTAACAAAGCCTGACCGTTACACACACACACACACACACACATGAGGGCACGTTCGTAATGCCACGCCATGCTGGAAAAAAAAGTGTGTATGCTCAAATCCACATGCCAATACACAACATATGGGTGTCTGGTGTCTCAGCTCTTGCTTGATTCAAGGACTTTTATTGGCATTTTTTATTTGCCACAGGGGCTCTTTGTGTCTTTGATATGCTCTGTGAAAACAACAAGCAGCCTGTAACGGTGCACAACACTTTATGGACACAAAAAAAAAAAGTATGATCTCTGCAGCCTCAAGTTTAAGGTCCTAAACTTTACTAACAGTACATTCAACAGTTGTTGTTTTTTTGTCTTTTGCTGGCCAGGAAGCTAGAAACAAATCAGATGGAGGGTTTTTTTCCTCACTCCATAAATGTCGTTTTTCCTCCTGTGTGACATACTGTCTGGGATATTACCAATCGTGTAGGTGTTAAAATGGAGAGGGATATAAAAGAGAGGAGCGACAATGTAAAACGCAAAATGAGAGCAAAGAGGAGACAGATGAGGTGTGTGTGTGTGTGTGTGTGAAAGTGGCAGAGGGGCGCTGGAAGCTGGGGGTGAAAAAAAATATGAAGGCTCTGGCTGTCCCAAATTCAATCACGCAAACGTCAAGGAACATTCTGAGCCTTTTTGATCAATTAATCTAGCAGATGGCACGAGTGCAATCAAGAGAGATAATACTGAGAGAGTGAGCAAGAGAGAGGAACGAAGCAGGTGGAAGATGTGAAAGTTCCTCCTTTTATGTGAAAGCGGAGATTCGCTGCTTTGAAACGCAGCAACTGTTAAGTCAGAAAGAAAAGTGTTGTTTTTTAAGTGTAGGGTGTGTTTTTGTGCATTCTGTGCATTCGAATTCATGTACACTTCTTGTTATCAGTAGTAATACATGTGTGCTTTTATCTGCGTGTGTCATGAAGCAGAGCAGCAGATTGCTGAGGGAAAGGCAGCCGATGAGCTTAGCTGGTGGCCACAGATAGAGTGCTAACATCTAGTGATAATCAAAGGAAGACGAAGCTAAATTTCTTCTGTCTTGCAGAAGCAACCTGCTGGGCAGAGCCTACCCTTCCTTCCCTTCCTCCGTCTCCCCCACTGTCTCTCCTCCGAGCCGCTGCATGCTATGTAGATTTTTGATGTGGAAGTGGTTTGAATATAGCTGCTTTATATTATCATTTGAGTGGGCTAAAGAGGCCCTTTAAACGGAAACTAGAGAAAGAGATAGTCAATGATAGTGAGGGAGTGCTACAGACAGAGAGCTGCACATCTGAGATGTAGCTACACCTTCACCTACTACAGCAGGAATAGAGGTTAAGTAATTGAGAACATCTACCTCTCATTTATCTTTTAAAACTTACTTTTTACCAGACACCTCGGCTGAAACGTGCAACAAATCAGGGTCAGACTGACTGAGTTTACCTTAATTTACACTCTGTGCATAAGTAGAGACAAAATCAAAACAAAAACAAAGGCAAAGGCGCTGCTGGGTTCTGGATTAACCACAGGCTGTTTTATCTCCGAAATAAATTGCCTTGTAGACAAAAGAACTAATTCGCAGGGTTAGAAAAACAAGAGGAACTCGATGAGGAGCACACTCACTGTGCATCAGCTCTATCTCCCGCCAACGCAGCGTCTCTAATCGATGAATATTGAGTGGCTCCTGCCACCAGCATTTTAAAGGGAGGGTGCACCCACCATCGTTCATATCTCATATTGATATTTTTGTGCCCTATTTTCTCTCTCTACTCTTCTTCCTGCATGCTCCTGAACCCTCAGTCAGCAGCGTTGAAAGTTTTTCAGCTCTAATAACTGTGTTCTAACTTTCCAGCTGTAATGACTGTAGGTGTTTCCTCAGTTGATTTTTTATTTTTTTTGCTTAGCTTTTTTCACAATGAAAAGGTTGCTGTGGACCATGTTCTTCGCTGATTTTTATTTTTTATTTTGCCAGCATTACTCATGTTTGACATCCACAGCTCAACAAGCCTGAAGCATGATAGTGTTCAGAAAAAGAAAAAAAAACTTAAGGTGTACTTGTTGCAATTATATGAGACGCATTCACAACCACACATAGACAACTAAGCACCACTGAGCTGAACAAGATAGAGCATGTACCACTGGTTAATAGCCCATTTTAGTCTGAGAATATTACTTATTAATTTGCATGATGAATCAGACATTTGTTAGAGGCGGAGTACCGTGATTGATGGAAATTTAATTATGACACCTCTTACTTATTAAACAGTAATCAGGATAAGCCACTTATCTTTAATACTTACCTTTAGCACACAAGGGCTGGGAGAAATTAATGTCACCGGTCTCAGACTGAAATCATTTCTTCATGACACCTTCAACACAAGTTGGCCACAATCTGAGGGTTGTCGCTAATCACAGACAACGCACATTATGAATTCTTTGACATTTACATGTTATTTTTGTTAATTCTGCTAACGTAAGTATTGTCTTTATCTGTCCAGAGCAAGAAATTGGTTGAGGAAAAATGTAACTGAACAGAGAAAAGGTTCAAAATTCACCAGCACCAGTGTATTCTTTAAGTTATGGTACTACGCTGAGAAGTGTCTCTTGACACAATCTGTTTAAAATGGAGATTCTCTTTTGTGTACTTTGGCTTGTTAAAGAGGAGGAGTGGGCTCCCAGCAAAAAAAATATATTGCTTTGACAAATCACAGTTGAGCCGAGGAGGTATTTATCTGCCTGTGTGCAGCTAAACATGCTGGTTGTAATATGGATGCCACATCAGGACTTCAAAATGTAAGCAACCAAAGATAAAATGGCAGAGTCTCAAATATGCAGCAGCAGCTTTGAGCACTAAACTGAAAGTAATTATTCAGTAATACTATTGAAAATGTCACATATCTCCCTGTTTATAGAGTTATTGTTGTTCATTAGGATGGAAAAAGCAGCCGTCCTGAAGCACAATAGGAGAAGCAGAACTTTATACAGTTGAATAAGTCGTGCTAAGAGTCTTGTGTTCCAGTGAAAAGAAGGTCTTACTGTGCATTTACTCTGCTTAACTCAACTTTTCCCATTATTCTCCTGTTTTACTATTTTTGCCATCATTTCACAGAGTTTCTGTAGCAGCAATGGAGCAGGAGCTTTTCCTTTGAAACATCACAAACACTCAACACTTCCTTAAGGCCCATTGTGTCAGTGTCTGCACAAAGTTTGTATTTTATGAATGTTTAGAACATTTCTACTGACTGAAATACTTGTTCCTGATTGGCTGGCCAGGGACCATGTAACAGTTACAATAACAATATACCCTAAAGTTCCACTCAACGCCTAAACTGCTCTTCAATCAGTGCAAGTATGTAAAGCTGCAGGTAACCATAGCAACAATATTTCTGCTTCATAGTACGTTAGCAGTTGTTCTGTTGCTGATGAAAAGGAGCTAACTGTGTTAAACTGAAAGCTTAAAAGCTTCTTCTGTTTTGACTCTGGTAACTGGCAAAACAACAAATTATGTTGTGTGTGTACTGCTCACAAATACAGAGCATAATGACACCTGAGGGTTTTTCATCCACATAATTAAAAAAACATTAACATGAGCATATCTGCAACAAATGTACATTAATGTTAACTAAAAACATCATATTTGATTTGGGCTCCTGCAATATTTGCTCCTAAACTGAAGCATGATTAACATTTTTATTTGTATGTTTAGGCAACACAAAGTACTTAGTTAAGGATAGTAAACCATGCTTTTGTTTAAATAGCCCACTAAAAAGTCCACGAGACGAAGATGTTTACTTTTCTTTTACATTTTGCATTTTAGTAACTAAAACCTAACCAACCAGAACAAAGTGTATCAAGCACAGCATTTAGTAGTATAGATTAGTGGCACTGTGGAGTTTGTGGTCAGTGTGTCTTTGTTTAGAAATGGCAAATCAGAAAACTGCTCTGATTTTGATTTCATAGGGAATGTGCTACTGGCTGCACACATCTATGCACAATGTACATGGCTAGTTGGAGTTACTGAGTTGGACATGGATGTAAACAACATGGCTTTGGACAAACATGCAGGTTTTAATTCAAGCAACAGAATGAAAGGATTATCTGTCTAAACTATTCTCAATCCTGGACAATCCCTCTTACCCCCTACACATTGTATTTCTTTCCTTTGTTTTGAGCCGGCAGTGGCACAGTTGGTAGACTGGTCGCCCATCGACTCTAGTATGCTAAAGTGTCCCTGGACAAGACACCGAAATCCAAAGATGTTCAAAAAGACCCCAGCCACTGAGGTTGCACTAGTCAGTGCACCCTGGGTGCTTGTCCCAAGCCTGTTGAAAATTTGAGAGGATTGCACAGAGCATTCGGCATAAAACGTGCCAAATAAATCTGCAGACCACGATCCACTGTGGCCATGGAAAGACAAAAAATTAATAAATAATGTTTTTTTTAAACATGACTCTTGAATATCTGTCTTGCATTAACCAGTTTGGAACGAGATGGGTGTTTTCTGAGAGTAATCCTGCATATCTTGTCCACACACATGTCAGGTCCATGTACTGCTAAAATCAAATGGCGAAAACCTATACACCCATCTGCCTTATTGGAAGACATTGCCATCCTCTGTCATTTTCCTTAATTCATCCATGTGCTACGTTCTGCATAAGCCTGACCTGCAGAAATCCAAAATACACTCGTATGAGTGTGGTTTCATCTTAAGAGTCACAACAAAAAATAAAAGCAAAACTGAGAAAGAAAATTTCCACACACATATTTTAACTCTAGATTTCCATATGTAAAGACATCACTATTAGCAAAGAAAACAGGTAACTTTCCAGTTTTTGGTTCCCTATTTCAACATGGCTGAGATGTTGGTTTTGTCATTTCAAATCAAAGATCTGTTGGCTGCAAAGTAGATGTAGACATAGTAGATTTACTCACATAGAAATAATGGACTGCCCCTGCCAAGCACTGTAAATTGTTCTTTCAATATGACATGGCCCTGTGTCCTGTCACTTTCATATCAAGATTAGCAGCACATTGTGCTTTTTCCTAGCAATTGTGTTCAGGGAGGCAGGTGCTTTGTGTGTTGCTGAACAAGCAAGAGGCTGCACCTTTTCAAACTACGTGCAGCACAATTTACTTCATGTTTTTCTCAATATAGTCTTTTGTCCCAAATTGCATAAAATGATGTGCTGTAGAAGCCCTGCTCAACAACATAAAGTACAAGAAAGGAAAACACACCAAATGACGTGTAGCACACCACAACAAATCTGTCAATGGGTCACCTGCCTTTAGCTGCCAGTGAAAAACTTTGCAGTAGGCAGTAGGTTAAAACCATAATACATGGATACAGGTGTGAATACAGTAACTGCTGGTGCAATTGTGTCAGGGCTAAAAAAGATAATCAAGCCCACACACGAGCATAAACAAAAACTCCCACTCTGAACAAATACATTCAGTCATATGCACACTCACAGAGACAGTAGACAGGGAGTGTGGAGATGCAATATCGAGGAGGCTGCCCCTATTGCGCTCCCAACACTAGGTTTCCACATTAATGCTGTCTGAGCTGAGGTAGAAAAAAAATGTAAAACTCCCCTGCCAGGAAGTGAAAATAGATAAATTGTGAGTTTGGATTTTAAGGCTTCCTCAGAATTTGCTTCCATAATCACACAAGGGACAGCCAATTCCAGAGATGGAGAGCTCGGCTGGAAAACGCTCTGCTGCCTGCTGATTTTTGTTGTGTCAGTCAGGTAGCCAGAAGACTGCAATCTGAGGGCACACAAGGATTCAGAAGAAACAATGGGGTCAGCCCATGTGATGGTGTAAGCCCATGTAATGACTTCTGTGTTAACAGAAGCACTTTTAAAGTCGCTGTTGCGTGAATCGGGCCTCTGCTCTGTTCTGCTATTTTTAACGATGTTTGAGTTTTTTTGCAACACAGTAAAGAGTTCTTAAATTTTTAATGTGGTAGTGAAACGAAAGTATGAGCTAACGAGTAAGTGTATTGTAAGACTTTTAACTGTGACATTCAGACAATACTGAATTTAAATATGTTTGACACAAGCATGCTTACGTGGAGTGTAACAGAGTACTAAGTGGGTAGTATCTAAAAAACTCGGGAGGAGTAAATATGGGTCATTAAAAAACATCTGAAGCCTACACGGCCATTGTGTGGGTTGTTGAGGTCACACTAGTCAACGAATGAATGGCTGAACTGTCTCAGGAGAAACGGCAGGTTGCGTTATAGATGGGTGATAAGTGGTGTCTTAGACCATGTTCTGCGTTAAGTGACAGTCATTCCAGCTTGACACAGATGACTTTCTTTACTTCTTTTTCAAACCTCTAGTCTTCTACAGCCAGACAACCCTGTCTCCTAAAAATTACGTTCGTATACAACTAAACTGCAATCCCGATTACGTTTCTCTACAGAACGTATTTGCGACCCGATTACGTTTTTGTAGAGCGTAATTGTCACGTTGTACTGAAACGTATTTTTGTGAATTAATGAATAACGCGCTACATTTATTAATGCAAAGTGATTTGTAAGGAGGTGGTTGAGGAGGATGGTAGGTGTTTACTGTGGAGAAATGATATGTCGGAGACCCGAGTTCGAGACCAAAGGCCCCCGTGAGATTAGGTTTAGGCAAGAAAAGTACGGAGGTTAGGGTTATAAAAAAGTTTGTGTTTGGTTTCATTTTTGATGCAGACATTGTGTGTGTGAAGCAACTGTATGAAATGACATTTTTATCCATTAATCAGCCCCCAGTCTTTCACTGACCCTAACCCACTGCTGTGATGTCTGATCCCGACCATAAAACACTTTAATATCGCTACACTCACATGTCTGGATGTTAAAATGTAACGTCGGATATTTTTGCCGACAGAAAACCGGATGCTGATCGGATATTTTGGCGGACAAAAATACGTTAACTGTGAACATATGATCATTACGTTAACAGAAAATGTAATCGGGTCACAATTACGTTCTCTACAAAAACGTAATTGAGATTGCAATTTAGTTGTATACGAACGTAATTTTTAGGAGACAGGGCTGGGCCAGAATATGGACAGTGCTGTCTTCAGAGAGTGTCCATTGTCTTTCAGATGCAGATGGACTGCTGAGAGGAGCTGTCCTTAAAATGCGGGAGTGGGTCTGCACATTTTGTGACGAAATACATCATATGTTTATTTCCATTTCCACATTTTGTTAATCACAAACTACGTGAATAAGGTTGATAAGGACATACAGTACATGAGTTTTAAAATAATTTCAAAGAAATTAACAATATTTTATAGTAATTTTACAGGAGGGGCTAGAGGGCCAGCGGGGAGCACTGCAGAACTCCCAGAGCCATGTTTCTTAGTTTGTTGTGTCATGTGTTTGTGAAGCAGTTGTGTTGTTTCTCCAACGTACAAGTCTGTGCTGCATTGAACTGCACACACACACTACTGCACACTACTACTACTTCTTCAGCTTTCTAGACTCTATTTTTAATCCTTCACCTGAATCCCTCTTTGCAGTTTGGATTGAAACCATGTCTTTGGCTAAGCAAAAACTGCTACCAGTTTGTTCCAGTGTTTACTTTTTGTTATCACAGGGAGTACCACTTCTAAAAGGTACTGACAAAACCCCTGTGAATCAAAGGAATTTGCTTACTTTTGTACATTTCACATCTGCTGTGTTCTCCTCATGCAACACACAGGTTTCCAACACAATTTGCAAACCACAGATGTTTGACTCACATCTAATTTGCTGCTGAACCATTTCCAAACGACAGGGGAAGCTCTTTTTTTTTTTTGAAACCGAGTCTTCCTCAGACTTCCTCGAATGTGTGAGCTCCACCTTATGCCTTTCTGTTGGAGATGCCCACATTACGGCACGTGACCAAAGAAGTCATCACACAACTAGACTGCAGAATAACAAATTCTTATCCTGGAGAAGATTTACACTAGTATATGATTTACAATATGGCACAACTCTAGTTTAGAGATTGTTAAACTTGTGCTGATGAGAGTAGTAAGAGTGAACCAAAACAATCACAGTAACAATGCTATAAAGCTTTGTAGAGCTGAGGGGACTGGCAGTAAAGTGATACTCTCCTACAAAGGATTCTTTTCACATACAAGAACTTTGCCTTTTAAAACATATTACCTATAGCCGCTTAAAATTCTATGCACATTTTGAGGAGGTTCATTCCAGCAAAACACCCACGGTGGAAAAAAAGATGAAACTTTTGTTTATGTAAAGATATATTTTTCTTTATCATGCTGCCTGTTTTTGCCTGAGCATCCAGACATATACGGAGGGATGTTTTAAATTGGGGTTTTTTTCCTCTTTTGTTGAATAGAAAATTCTCTCTGGGTCCACCAGCCCCTCATATTTATTTAATTCCTTTTGTCTCTTCTTTTGTAACAGTCTATTTTCTCTCCTCAGGCATCCAAAAAGTGCATTCCAGCAACTAATTTTCAGTGTGCTTATTTACACCACGCCTTGTTTCCCTGCTCTCTGACAACAGCTGTTCAGAGCAAACATCGACATGTCAACTACCCCACTATTTCACCCTATGTTTCTCTGCCATAATTATATGTATCAGTTTCTGGGCAGCAAAATAACTACACAGCACTCATCACTCCTCTGAAAATTGTGACAGTGCTCCCTCCCTCCCCGTGATGGAAAGTTTACTGAGGTTGTGGAAGTTAACAGATTGTATACACCAACCAGCCACAACATTAAAACACCAGGTGGATATAATGCTCAGCATCGGCACTCGCGGCTGAGCAGCCACACACTCAGCAAGCTGCACTTTCTGTTCTGACACCTGTCAAAGATTGCCAGCATAAATTTTTTCCCATAGGTTCAGAGATGATATCTGCTGTGTGAGTGATAGGCCTGAGATGTGCCAGCAGTGCCACAGAAGTGGTCAGAAGTGAAGTCTATACACACACATATGTAGATTTAGTTATGTTTGAAGCAATATGTAGATCTAATTGGACCTTGCTTATTGGTGTTTTGATGATGGTGGTAAAAAACTGCTCTAAAAATGAGATCAGCAAAAATCATTACAATTTCTTGGGAACCAAGAAATCTAACCTAAACATCTAGGCTAGTGTGGTTTAAATTACTTAATGTAAGTTTTAAACAAGTTTAGGTTGGTTATTTATTTCCCAGGGGAAAAAAACACAAGGAAATACTTTCTGTGTTTCTTACAGGTAAAAATGAAGAATCTGTAAATGTGTGAAAACCTCCTATATACCCTGCTCTTTATACTGTACATCGTCACAGGAACACTTTTCAGCCTTCAGTCTTTGAGTCTGAATTAACATCTGGTTCAATGGGAGGTCTGTGATATGAAAAAATAAGAAAACTGCAAGAGTAGCAGCATGAAACAGCATCAGTTTCTTCTTAAGAGAAGGAAACAAGCCCTGATTTCTCCAACTATGCTGACTGCATGAATATAAACTGGAAACCATGACAACTTGCAAAAAGCATCAATATTGTCATTGTTATCCTTTAGTGGCGTTGCGAGTGATAGACACAACCAGACAGCAGAGCGACCTTCAGTTTGACATACTGAAATGTGAAACCACACCGATTTGTCTCCAGGTGACTGTCATATGTATCCCACCAGAATATATCACACCCTGTCATCGTCTTCACCTGCCACTGTTGTACATCTCACACACATACATGAACAGTATATGCA
Organism: Sandelia bainsii; assembly: GCA_032362345.1. Taxonomy (NCBI): domain Eukaryota; kingdom Metazoa; phylum Chordata; class Actinopteri; order Anabantiformes; family Anabantidae; genus Sandelia; species Sandelia bainsii. The sequence continues at coordinate 7,945,211 of JAUMHL010000011.1, forward strand.
GCACACATGAATGCACACGCACAAACCAATCTCATTTCATGGCAGAGCAGAGGCCCATCTGTGTCGCACATCCAGCTGCTGCTGCTGCAGTGAGCAGCAGGATGGATGGCAGTGTGAGAGGCTGTAATGGTCGCATTGTGCTCCATTGAAGGAGGAATTGATTATGTTCCCTTGGACAGCTGCATGGCTTCTCACTGGAGCAGTGGTAGACATTTAATGGAGCCATGTGATAGGGAAGAGCTAGCACTGATGAGGTTTGAAAGGGAAGGTTGAATCGGTGCTGGAGGAACAAATGGATGTAGAATCTGCATGGTAGGTCGATAGAATTAAACATGAACTCATTAATGGTAACCACTGCACGAGAGACCTTTATTTTCCCAGGCGTGACCTTGGGGTTCCTTGTGACCTCCCAGATTAATACACACCTTGCTCTTGGTGTGAACCTTCTTGGTCAACGACCGTTACGGAGAGTAACACTGACATTGAATGTTGAATCTCCATTTGTACATGTTGTGTATGACAGATATAATTTATATGAATATTTTTAATCAACAAACAGCCCATTCTGCTCTGTAACTAGACATTTGCATGTTTCAGTCATCCAGGTGAGGTTATCTGGAAGTTGAGTAATGGCAATGGGAGACCAAGTCTATTCAGCTTATGCAGCTACTTGGGTGAGAAGTGAAACATTTCAAAACAAAAAGAAAGAAGTCCAGCTTACGTGGCTCAAATTCCAGATAAGGATTTGCATTTGTTTTGTTTATGCTTCTGTTCCTTCAGCGATGTCTTTCTTTTACGTTATTTCTGTAAACTGTCATTTTTTCATTTAGAATCATATATTTTCAAGAATCACACCCACATTCAGTGCACATAATTTAAATTCAGTTATCTAGTTTGACTTAGTTTTAGCCCATACATGGCAAACACTGTTTCTTAAGTTGAATGTTATATTTGTTTGATTATTTTCAAATGTGCTCTTTTTCTTTTATAATATTCAGTGTGTTCTGTAGTCACTCTATTTTTTGCTAGTGCAACGACCCATTTTCCCGACAGGGATCATTAAAGTTTCATCTAATCTTAATACATTGTTAGACTCCTAATAGAAAGATGAGGATTATGGATAGAAAAATGGAGCAACTACACACAAGCCGTCTGCAGAGAATCCTTGAACTGAAGTCAAGCACCTCCCCTGTCTACAGGCTGTGCATAGTGAATCGAGAATGGATTTCCATCTCTGACTTTATCTTTTTACTGTCTGCTTTTGTGCCGTTTGATTGAAGGTAGCATAGTTTCGGGGCTGAAAGAAAGAGACAGCTGCAGCTATGTCACACACACTTCTCTACTCCCAGCGCGTTCGTAGTGAGAAGTTTTAATAAACATACTGCAGCAATGGAGAAGGTACAGGTTGCATTTTTTTTACCTTTTTCCATTAGTACTTTTATCCATTTCTCAGCACCTTATGTACCTGAGCAAGGATGAATGTCTTGTCTAGCATTAAGTACACCTAAATACAAATTGCTCATATGCTTTAATCTAAGCTCGAGACATATGGAGTTGGTGTATATAATCTTTACATTAACACCAAGTTAGTTAACTCTTCCAAATTTGATTACCTGTTGAACCAACAGACTTTATTTGAGGTGGTTTTGAGTGGCTATGTGAGTTAGTGTCTGACAGAAAAAAAGCCTTTTTTTAGCCTTTTAGAGTATCCAGAAGAGCAGGCCTGAGTGTGGGGCTTAGGGGAAAACAAAGAGGGTCACGAAGAGGGTGACAAAATGCAATGAAGCAGAGCCTGTCTGCTGACAATAGAGGAGGTGGCACACCAACGTCTTTGAGATCATCTCCTCTCTTCACGCTGTTTGTGTGTGATTTCAAACTCATCCAGTTGCTGCTGTGCAAAATATGCTCACTTGCCCTAGGTTGATTATTTATCATACACAGAAACAATCTGAAAGTCGTGTGGAAATTGGGGAATTTATAATTAATTGTCAGTGTGGTAGTATTTGATATAATGTTTTACTTTTTAACTGAGTTACAGCATTTAATTTCCCCATTGTCTGTGCGTATTTGTCTGTGGGCTCTGATTTATTTGTGTATATTTATGCATAAGTTTTAATTATATCTAACGCAAAGAGTTTACATCAAGCAGATGAAATAAATAAGGTTTGTATTTATTATGTTGAGTGGTATCCATAGCAACAGGCATCATTAGCTACTCCAGCAAAGTCAGGAGAGAAATTTGACCTAGATGTGCAGCTTTATATGTATGGCTTTGTGCTGGTAATTAACGCTGTAATTTGGTGCATGTTGATTGGCTCATATAGTGTAATATATAGCATGAATTGTTCTATCACACAAACAGCATGATTGAGTTGTTTATTTTCCAGACAGCATATGTGGTTATAAAAGCAGCTTTAAATGTTTTTTATGTATCTTTGACCACATTAATCACAGCCCTACAACTACATGTGTGTTTTCACATGCAGCCTGCAACATCTTTTCTGTGCGCAATTACACTGAAACCCTTTTTCAACCAACCCAGTGTTAGAAACCAAGCCCTCCTAAGTAAATTCGTGATGTCAGGTGCTCTCTGGGTGCAATAAATCCAGGCAGGCTGGCATGGGTGGGAGGGGAGGGGAGCCGGGAGGTAATTTGTGGCCAAAAAATGGGGCATTTTTCCACACCGCTCATAAACTAAGACACCCAGTCTGGCATACTAATCCATAGACTGCCAAACTCTCCCCTCACCAGCCAAAGGGTTGACATCGCCTTCTATCATGTGTAAACTATTGCTAAGGGAAGGACCGTCATTTATTTCCCATAATCCTGTGGGAGGCTGGAGGAAGGGGCAAATATGAAGGCAGGATCACATAGAATATTATGACCTTCTTCTCTCACCTCTCCATCTCTCATCCTTTTTCAGTTTTTGAAAGGTGGATGGGAGTAAATGTGTGTGTGCGTGTGTGTGTTTGTGTGTGTGTGTGTGGTGCACATGTGTAAGTGAGACACTGGAAGAAGAGCTTTGACTATGGGCAGTGTGTGAGAGATACTAGCAAAAAAGAGACACTGTGTGGGAGGGATGTCAGTTGGAACCAGCAGAGAAAGCAGTGGAAGGTTTTTACATGAATCTTTAACAAACACTCACAACGAAACATTTAATTTTACAGCAGTACAAATGAGAGGCCCCACCGTCAAAACAAAGGACACGCTTATCCCCTGCCTCTTCAGTGTGTGGGTGTATGCAGTTAGAAGCAAGCACATGCTTGTGCATGCAAGTTGCACTTGTGTTTAAGGTTAAGAACACAAGCACATACATCCTGTGTAGACATATGCGCCTCTTTGGTCAGTTTTATTACCACCTAATAGTTTGCTGGCTGTGGATTTATAGTCATGTGCTACTCTGTCTGTGTAGCCTGTCCCTTCATGGATCAATGCATTAAAGCCTGCTGCTTTGAATACCAAACAAGGCTTTGGCTTGCACCTCCAGCGCTGCTGTGCTGAACAGATTGCACGTGGACACTCTCCTCACTGCACAACAGAAATGCCTTCTTCCCCCTGAGCAGCCTGAGAACCACTGTGGTGCTATTTAACAGCAGCCCCAGCCATCCTCTCTTGGCGCAGCACACAGCCTGCTGAGGCTCGCTCAGTAAGCAGCGACTCCCTGTGCTTCCACATGCAAAATTTATGACTGCAGCGAAACACAAAAGAAGAGTGGGATCTAGTTCTGTCTCACAGAGCAGATATATGTTTTCAAATCCCATACTCCTATACCCGGAGACATTGTTCAGCTTTGTGACAGTGGCAGAAGGAGTGAGGAAAGAGGGAGAGAGGAAAAGATTAAAATGCTCCTGTCTAGCATGTGTCTATTTTCATCCTTTTCTACAGAGTATAAGAGTTTCTGTCTTATTACACTTAGAGGAGGGAGCAGATTCCCAAGCAAAACTAGGCTGTCTCTTGTCTTCCCATGAGAACACTCTTGGATCTACCTACAGTACACTGCAGGTACATGTGGAAGCTCATTTGGAGGCCCATTTCTCTGGAGCTATAAAAGCAAAACTGCCCTCTAATTCACACACAAGTGTGAGGTTATTTAAGGTTTAAAGTTCAATCCTGAATATTACTGCTTTTTTTTTTTTGCCACCAGAGCATGAAAAGCTACACAAAGACGCTATTTGTGGTATCATGCTGCTTGTATTGTTCAGTGATAAACTGTAAATGTTCCAGGTTATTAGCCAACATTTGTGTTTCAATGAAATGAAAACCAGAAGGGAACTGTCTATTGTGGATAACTCTCAGTGGTTCTTTATGTGTTGTAAAGATCTTTTATTGTAACAAAGGTCAAAGTCAATTTTCTGTCAGAAAAATACATTTTAAAAGCATTTTAAAGTAATAGGCGTCCACTCTCCCACATACACACACACTGCTTTACATTTTGATTTGATTACTACTGAATTTAAGGTCAGTCATTACATGCTTGATCGCTGTCACGTGCCTTCACTTCCTCAAAACTCCTATGCTCATTAATCTGTATTCTAAAATGTCATTTGGTCTTAACCTCATGTTGCCGTTCACAGGAGGAAGTGATAAGACAGACAGCGCGGGTGGATGAGCAGGTAATAGCTTGTATGTTGGTGGTGCCTTACGTTCACCATTGTGCTGCATTGATTGGCCTTAATGATGTTTTCAAAAGCTGAAAGCAGAAAGGAAACAAGAAGTGAAAGAAGGAGAGCCATCCAAAAGGCTGATAGACCTTTTCTGATGCGAGTAGACTATTTGTCAAAAAGAAAACACCAACCAATTACTACTGGTGAGTTTCCTGTCTCTCCCATCATTTTAGACTATTTTGCCTCATTTTGACAATTGCAGCAACAAGTCCTGCATAAGAATCTGGATCAATCGTTTCAGCGTCTGCTTACCAAGGCATTGGGTAAGTTTGTTTTATGCTTCTCCATTGAATCTACGCAGAGGCTACCGTGTACCTCTGCGCCATGTGGCTGTGTTGCTCTGCAATTAATCTTCCGAAACACTAGTTGGCAGTGAGGTTTCTGTGACACTGTTTTGAGCTTCTTCGCCACTTGGGTGAGTTTGTTTTTCAGTGTACTATAAATAATGGCGACTGAAACTCATGCTGAAACTGAGAGCATCATGTTGGAGTTGGACATAATAGAAGTTGAACAGCAGTTACTTGACCGCTGAAATGCCACTGAGTGGACCCATCCCAGTTGTTCCAGTCTGCATCACTGCTATGCGTAGTTACATTTCTGGGAAGATGCACATCAGACTGTGGTGTAGGAGAGCATAAATCAAGCTTTACACTGGCTAATAGCATGTGTCCCACACACACACCCCAGTCCCAATCCCCTGATGTTAGTGCTGACTCCGCTGCCCCTACATTCATGCACTGATCTACCAAACTAAAATATGATGCTGCTGTGCGTTTCACCCCAGAACCTAAGAATTAACATAAAAACTGAAATCTCCATATCTTTTATGCTTTTCCGATCTGAAAATTTGTTTGCCATTTATAAAGTTTTGCACAGTGTGTCGAATATTTTACATGTACTTCAGAGTCTGAAAAAGAAGTCTACAAGGTAAAGTGCAACTTGTTTCAACACAGACTGGTTATGTAATGTGGATATTTGTGCGTGGATATGTATCAAAGGTGGATGATAAAATATGCATACCACTCACATTTCCATTCAGCTTTTTGATAATATTCTGATGTTAAGTATGAAAGCATATATAGAAACAAAAGAGGAAATGTGGATATTAACCCACAGCACTATTAATGTATTTTGCATTTTGCTTGCACCAACTCTCCATTATTACATGCTTGAACACGCACCTTTGAAAATGCACAGGCCATGCCCTTTCTCCAACGTTTCACCCAAAATCTATTAATTATTGCTGCCTGTGACATTCTCTTTTCTATTTTAAATGTATCAAAAAATATCTTCATAGTTTCTGGCAGACTTCCTAAAATGCCCATTAATATTAATTCCAGAGTTATCTGAGTCTCGCTTCCCTCTCAGAGTGGTAGTTAGTATTTCCACTGGTGGGGAAAATAGCTTTTTAAGATTGCCATGATGTGGCAACAAATCACATTCTGACATCACTGAAAGGGGGTCAAAATCAATCAGCCGCATAGTGGCCTTTGACATTCAAGAAACGTCAGTGGGTATTTATATGCCCTAACCGCTGACTAAAATAACAGGCCGCAGATGACAAAATATGATAACAATTAGACAGGCCGCAGCATGAGGGCCCCTCACATCTGCATGGATCACTGGCTGAATCACAGCCATGGTGGGAAATAGAAAGAGGAGGGTTGAGTGTGTGTGTGTGTGTGTGTGGGGGGGGGGGGGGGTAAGACAGGGAGAGGAATCAACACAGTGATGTGGTCATTTACCAGAAAGCATCGTTCAGCCCACACAAACCCAAATGCCACCATCTAAATCCTGCCTTAATTAGCCTTGTGCTGAATGGAGAGGACAGGAGGCTGAGGGGACTAACAATATCTGTTGTTTACAATAACATCAACCGCCTAGTTATGGCAAATGTGTGACAGGGCGATAAGGTCACACATGGGACTGCATTATAGCAAAGTAGATGCAGCTTTAGTTGGTAAAATTGATCCCGCCACCCCTCAGCATGTCTGTATTACACGTTTTCCTCAGGCGGGACGTTGAAGGGATTCTTGTAAACCTTGTTTAAAATCCTACGTCAATTCCTGCATCGATGTTGTGTTGCTTATTGGAAAATGGCTGCATATACTGTAAGTGGGTAAATATGACAAGGAGCCTCATAAATTAAGATAGGTAAACAATAAAAACAAGCCCTCGTCTGCATTGAGCTATTGCTCATAATTCATGATGGATGTCTTCAGTGTGACATGTCACACTTAATGGAGACATTTATGGCCTCAATACTAAAAGACTCAACCAACAACTGCTGCACTGTGTATATGCTGGTAGCAGATAATTGCTAGTAAGTCCAACTGCAGTCATATTCAGCTTTGCTCACATGCTTGTGCTATGCCCTTCCACAGGTGTGGCAATAACAACCCCACCCCTGTCTTAATGGGCAGTCTCAGCACACTCTGCCTGCTTTTTTTCTCCTCCTCCCTTTGATTGATTGTTTTAATTTAAAAATAACCCAAGTTATCTATTTATTTTTGGTTTATTTATTTCACCGAAAGGGCTCCTATCGGTCGCTGACAGGTCACACAATTCCAATTTCAAGAGTCGCTCCTCACCTAAAATGCAGAATGAGTCTAATAATGGCTTTTTCGCTCTATCAGCCTCTTCTCTCCCTCTCCTGACACTTTCTTTACCTTTGGCTCCACCAGTCAGTCTGTCATTGTATTCTTCAGAGCAGTGAGATAGGTCAAAGAGACAGACGTTTGACATTTCATGTGGAGAAATGTGGTGGAATCCGAAGATTAAGTTGGCCATTCAACTGTCTATAGTTGGGTGGAAAAACATATTCAGCTCTACAAATGCAGAGTATTAGGCCAGTGCTTTGATAAGTCTGGTATAATAGGTAGGCCTATAATGGGAATAAACTCAAAATTTCACATTAAAGTTGCTACAATATTTTATTCTTTATTAACAATGAATACTTTTCTATATTCTCTATATTTACAATGACTTCTTGTTTCTCAGAAGTTCACTTGTAGTGATGAACCCAATGACATTCCCACTCTACTCTGCAGTTCGTCTTTTAGTGTCTTCATCATTGTTTGTGGCTTGCTGGTCTATAACTCTACTATTTGGGTGCACTCTCACTGTTTACAAAGAATTGTTTTCAGACACAGTTAATGCAAAAAGGTAATGCAAGTTAAACTATTTATTTTAATTTCATCTTGCATAATACTTAGAATTCATTATGGATTCATAAAACCAAGAAGGTGTAACCCCAAGTGGCTAAATATCAGATGATACAGGTTTCAAAGAATTATTTATCATATTATTCTCTTTATGAATGTGTGCATACAACGTCCTGTAAAACTGGGTGTTTCTGAAGTTTAAATCTGTTTGCGCTCAATACTGTGTGTGAAAAGTTGCAGGCTGCTTCAGATTTTTCTTGCCCTGCAATTATTACCACCCAGCCAGCTAAATTGTTTTGGGGACCTTACAGAATGTAATTTCCAAGAGACGCCCCAAGAGTCCCAGCTAGGGAATTGGTAAACACACAGAACGGGCTAAGTCCCCGAGGCCCTGCAGTGCCTAAGAGAAAGGGTAAGTGAGTGTGGATAACACTGCTATCAAACAATGAGACAGCACAGTCGGTCAGAAAGGGACTTAAACTCATTACAGCTCAGCAAGGCTGGGCCCACATGTTGGGTTATAGTTGTCTACTTATCGCTGTGAAAATTGTGCCTCTCTAAAGGAGAATTTGGAAATGTCACTTTGTGAAATGAACTCACTTTCTGTGCGTACACTGTTAACTGTGATCCTGCGGTATATTAGGGGCATTGCTTTGAACTGTCTAGAGCTTGTATTAGATTGTGATGTTGTTTAGTGCTGCTGGAAAGTCAAATGAAAACCATGTTCAGATTTAGTTTCAGAAAAACGCAGTACATTCCCAGTAATGCTATGATTCTTCATTTATTTTATCTATTAAACCCATTTATCTCTTAAATAACAGATGCAGATGAAAGGAAGAAGATTAAAGGACTTTTCAGAAACAAACATAAAAAGAAGGGATGTTTAAGCCTTCAGCCAATTGTGCGAAAAGGCTCTGCAAGTCAATATTAGAACGGTGATCTTATGTTGTGTGTACTGTGTGTATGTTTCCGCTTGCTAAACGATTTTCAATTTCCCCAGGTTCAAAGATCACAAAAATAAGATTTGAAACCAATTTGCAGAGTTTCCACCTGTTCTTTAAAAATAGGGCAGAAGCACTGTGTGAGCCAAAGGAATGCAATCGGACGTCCATTATTAAAGCAGAATTATATAGGCTAATTGGCAACTTTCATAAGGCTTCTGAGATGCTTGCATTTAGTGATGATAAAGAATATTAATTTAATGTTAATTAGTGATGAAGAAACCTAAATCCTGATAAAATCACTTAAATAATTTGTATTAAACCTGACAGCTGCATATTTCTGTATTGCAAGGTTAACTGAATAGTACTTTTAGCACATTTTCATAGTTTCCATTAATTATTATCTTAACATTAGATAACATGATTTGTAAGGATGTAATCAAAATGATTGATTGTGGAATCAATCCAAAGTTTTGCTACTTGGGAGCAGGATGATGACTACAGTAAAATGGTTTGATAAATTGTCTGTTTTGGAGTTAGTTACCTTTGAGCTATCAAAATAATCAGTCACATTTCACTTGCACTTTAATTGTGCTTAAAGAAACCTCTATGTAAGACCAACAAAGTGAGACTTTTGAAAGCTCATCTCCCATCTCGCCTACATGCATCCTGATTTATCACTGTGGTCGTACTTACTGATCTATACTTAAAAAAAAAAAAGAATATTGCTGCTGTACAGCCCACAGATGATGAAAAAAGACAGGCAAAAGATGAGGAGGAGGAAGAAGTATGACAAAGGTCACCGAATTGATTTTTTTCTATAAGTTAATAAGTATATGAAATGTGCATTAGCCTCTGATGATACTATTCAAATGTCAGTCAGTCTTTAGTGCTATTCAGCTTTGATTATTTTATCTTGATGTATTTTGGTTACATAAAACGTTCCTACAATATACACATAAAGAAAAGAACTGCTTTAAAATGAAATATGTAAAGACAGTGGGTGAAATTATTGGAAATGAGACACACTGATTGCAGATAACACTGATCAGCCACAACGTTAAAAGCATTTGGTGATTTTAATGTGGTGAACAGGCGTCAGCAGTGGCACATTGTTAATGCTGTGGCTGGTCAGTATAAAGGCTGTTTTTGTTCTAACATAATGAATTTAGCAAAGGTTTTAAACCAGATTTTAGATGCTGTTTGTATGCTGATGTAAATGTAAGGTGTAATTTTACAGGGACACAAGGAGATGTGTCACCCCTAGTAGGTCGTACCCCTTTCCTAAATCTGTGGACCTGACTGATTTTGTAAAATAGCAGTACAAAGAAATGCTCTTAACATAAGTCAGATAGTAGTTATTGCATATTGTAGAATAAATGAGAACAGGATGAAATGTGTAATGCTTTGTTCATTAACGGATGTGTACCAAGGAAAAAGATTAAAATACAATTTAAACGTCTGAACTGGTAATGAACTGACTTATTAGACAATGTTATATTTTATAACAGATATTAATATAGTTTCTGTGGATTTATTGCCTCAATTTTAGCATCTCATTAAAATGTCTTTACCCAAAAAACATGTAGTAAAGAATTTCTTAGCCCTGAGTAGTGTCTGCTTGTTTTCCTTTCAGGCTTCACCAGTAAGGTAGGACAGCATGGAGGGGCTAAAAAGTCTGCAAGGCACTCGCTGTTGCACAGTTATTATTGCCTGTTATTGCTGTGAGTGTGTGGTGGCCGTGCAGCTACCCTCTTTTCTTATCTGGATTCTGCGGGATAGTCAAATGGCATGGTTTGCAGATATTTTAGAGAGTAAATCCACCTGAAACGGTAAAAGTGAGCGGGACAAAAATAGGATTTTGAAAAGTGAGAGGGACAGGTCCCCTCTATCCCCAGTGAAATTACACCCTTATGTTTATATGCTAATAGTACACAGAGAGCGAACAAATTAAGCTGTGAGTCCTTCAGCAAAAAGCTGTAAAGTTACAGATATAACTCAAGGGAAGTGCTGGTGCTCCCTAAATTAGATCCCTGTGGGCATGTGTTTGGAATGAAAAAGACAACGAGACCAGGGAACAGAAAGAAAAACTCAGCATTTTCTACTCATATTTTGTCTCAACATTTAATAAGAACCTTTTCTGACCACCAGAGGCCATCCCATAACGGAAAGGTCATGTGCTTCACCCTTCGTTTCTCCCTAGAAGCACAGTTCTAATTACACTGTGTAGAAATCACTGATTGAATTGTTATAAAAAGAAAGAAAGAAAGATTCCAGTATCCCACACAATGTGCTCCAAATAAACTTCAAAGTAGGTCACCTGAGCAAGGTTTGTACCTTCCAGACACCTTTAAAAAGTAAAATCATTGTTCTGAGATTTTAAAAACATACCTTTTTGTTGTAAATATGATTTATAATTTTACATTTTTCTGTTTTACTTCTCTGGCAGATTTAATGTAACTTTTCCTTGTTTGCATTTCTCCTTTTCGTCTTATTTAAATGATAAAGTTCTCATTTTGGAATTGAGTTCATAAAATACTGACCTTCAATTGTGTATTATGCTTATATTATCAATTTTTTAGTACAAATCTAACTATAAATAATTAATTTCAACAACTTAAACTTTTTTGAAACAGCATAATTTCCACCAAGAATAGTCTGATTGTATGAGATAGAGTTGCTTCGTGAAGTATTAACACTGATAAATTTCAGTATAGACCTATGATAACAAAGAGAAAACATACTCCTTACACATTTAGCATATTAATAAAAATCAAAAACTGAAACCTGTATTCACAGAAGAACATGTCCTTGTCTTGTTTAGTGTGATCAATCACTGATGTCCTCAGGTTTTCGTTCAATATGCTGCTTGACAAATGGAAAACACTTTTCACTGGAAAGTAGCTGTTTAAATAGTCTCTATTTATCTTGGGGGGGGGGTGTTCAGTTCTTGCTTCTCAGAATGATATAGGCCTACTGTATGTATTTCTTGTTCTTGCACACATTGTCACATCCTCCCTTTCTTCCCCCTTCCTGGACAAACTTTGTTCCTCCACTGCTGCTGCAATCGCTCTTTGTCACCAGACTCCCTCTCACAGTCTCTTTTTATCTCTGTTTCTTCTCATTGTTCTTTATCTTTTCATTGCTCTCCATCTGCTGCAGAGTCCATCTTATTCTGATGCTGTTTGGTTCTTCCACTTAGTTGCATTCGTTTTTTACCCATTTATTTTTTCTCTGTGTTTTTTGCAGTCTGTGTTTTTTCACTAGTTCTGCTCCATATTAATGCGCCTCTGACAACAGCAGTATTTAGTATTTAATTTAATATTAGCTCAACCAGAGCTTGATTTATAAAACACACTAATCACACTGCTGCATTTTGTTGTCACACTGTATACTAGGCATATGATAATGTCATATTGCAACAGCTTTTGCTGTGGTATACTGAAAACAGAGTTATGGTGGTAGCTGAATACACAGTTTTATCTGATGCAAAATAATCACAGCAAACATTTTTCATCTCTTAATTTGTGACCCAGCTCCTACTAACCTGATCTAATACTTTTAGCATGCTAATGTTAGCATTTAGTTCAATGCACTGCTGTGCCAAATACAGCTAGCATTGCTATAGATCCTTAACCTTGTTTTTTATCTATTTTTAACATTGCTCAAACAACTAGAAATGTGCATTTAGAAAGATATACTTCCTTTTTTAGGGGAAAGTGAAAAATGCCTGCCACAGCAGAAGCAACCTGATTCCATGATGTTTGTAGGTGGCCCACTTTAGCCTCTTTTATTGGTTAAACTGATAATTAGTGACACTGATGAGACATAATCTAAAACACAACAATTTTCCACTTCTTCCACCACTAGACTCTTTTCAGTAGACAATCAGTTTATTTCTGTTCACTGTAATATAACAGAAGTTTTTCAAGGACATACCTCTTGAAAGGCACTTTTCAAACATGGGGGAGCAATAGATCATTTTGTGTCCTCTTCGAGGTAATTTGTCTTAACCTGTCTTGTAACATTAGATGACCACTATTCCCTACTGAGACCTGGGTTCTCAGTGTGTTGTAATTTTCTCTGCCTTGTCCTTGTAAGCGTTCTTGTATGATTACTTTGTGACAACCAACATTAACATATTAAAATGACTGGTATAAATTTAAAATCTGCATGTTCTGATTTTCATAGCTAATTCACCAGGGATTCAAAATCAACATTTGCGTAATTGCTCCTACAAAATGCCCATCAAACAACCATTTAACCATGAATTTCAAACAATGTGGTAAAATGGAGATAAAACTAGAAGAACAGAAATATTTATTAAAGTTTTCAAAACACAAATAGATTCAGAAATGTACGGTATTTATGTTTCATTACTGTAAAGCCTTTTAGGTGAAACTCAATCAGAGGCCAAGTTTGCTGTGTATCCTGCCCTGTTTAATTACAGGTTATGACAGCACAGCTGAAGGAAGGGCAGGTCAGACAAGGTTGGAACACCAGTGTGGCTCCAGTGTCCCTGTCTTCTATGTCAAAATGATATTTATATATTTTTTTAATTAAGGAAGGATTACACAGTTAAATAATTTATAATTACATGATAATGATGAGACAAAGGTTACAGGAACCTTGTCCAACTGTATCAGTTAATACACAGTTATTTCAAAATGAAGATTTCCAAATAAATACAAATCTAAATAAAATCCTCAAATGAAGGCGAGGGAGATTTTTCTGGAAGAAACATCAGTAATACTGTAATTGCTATATGCTCATTTAAACAGTACAACATGTAAATATCAAATCATATTGGGCATTTCTGTTTTGTGTGATTGTATTGTGTTTTTCAGAATTAAAATTACATCAGAAGTATGAAACTGCTGCACTCGGGACAGCTATAGTTGTTAGGTGGCTTTGCAGTGGCATATCCTCTCAGTCAGACCAGGGCTGTTTTTGGGACACCCTCTAAAAACGGCTGGTCTACAGGCAACTCAGCCATTTAATCATGCTTATTTCCAAATATCTGCCAAACTGGCTGTAGAGTCGAATGGCAGTGTTGAATATTTAATGGACAACAACATCTTTCTCCGTGTTTTATCACGGTTCACATTTCAGCCATTATTGTATGAACCACAATATGCTGCTGAAGTGTTTTCTTTTTCCAAAGAAGACGAGAACTGTGAGTCAAGTAGATGCCACCAGGGATGATGCTGTGGTTGACAGAAGGGCTGCAACAATGCAGGCTAACAGGGATGACTGGTTATTGCAATGCTATGTCCACAGAAAGTAGGAGGACTCTGCAACATAAAGCACCAGTGTTAGGAATTCTTAAATATACTGTATGGTTGTCAATGCAGACTATGAACATGTCAGGACACATATTGAGATAGATCATTTTAGGTTGGGAAGTATGTAGGGTAAGTGAAAAAACAAGTTCTGAATTTTTCATGATGTGATGTATTACTTATCTTTTATAAGACAGTGACATACTGTTGTTCACATTTTACTGTACTGAGGGGTAAAAGCAGAACTAACTGAAATTGCATGTGTAGTCATCTTAGTCATCCATGTGGAACTGTACAATATGAGGTAGAAATAAAACTAACCACTCGACTGTTGAGTTGGACATGTTTTCCCATTTATATAAAGGGTTCGATCAGTTCAGTTGTATTTGCAGTTTTTCTTAGCAATTGTAGTACACTGCTGTAACCCTGTCTCCTAAAAATGACATTTCTATAAACTGCAGTCACAAATACGTAATTGCAACACGATTACACTTTCTATTAACATAATAACCATAAGTTCACCATTAATATAAATGAAATGTTGCAAATTAAATATACACAGGCAACGTATTTTTGTCCCCAAAATATCCAAACTTTAACATTCTGTTTTCTCTTTTTGCTAAACTGTCTGATCTTGCAGGACAACATCAAGATTTGTGACTCCCAACAGTCACTTCCCACACAACATCTGTGTTAAAATTTAAACATAAAACTCAATTTTTCTCTAATCCTGGCCATAGTGTTTTTCTTGCCTAAACCCAACTTAACTCAGGACTCTGGCCTCAAACTTGAGTATGCATTTTGTCAGTCCTGCACATCATACACCCTCCATTCACCCAACTGCTTTCTTGCAAGTCGCTTTCCCTTAATACAGTAAATGTAGCACTTAATTCGTTGAAAAATGATGTGGCATCACAAAGTAATTATTGTATGATTACGTCCATCCATCCATCCATTAACAACCGCTTATCAGGGGGTCGGGTCGCGGGGGCAGCAGCCTAAGCAGGGAAGCCCAGACCTCCCTCTCCCCAGCTACCTCTTCCAGCTCCT
>JAUMHL010000011.1:7967280-7985155 GCA_032362345.1 Sandelia bainsii
CACTGTTGCCTAGTGCTTGCTCAAGTGGGACTGTTGGGTTTTCTACAATATTCCGTATATATTTATATAATGTGTAAAGTCTTAAACCTTACACTGTAAAGTGCCTTGATATGACTTATGTTGTGATTTGGCGCTATATAAATAAAGGTGAATTGAATTGAACTGAACTTCAAGACAGCAGAGTAGAATAAAGAAGAGTGAGTGTGTACAGCTAGTATGGCTCAGTGAGGCTTTTCAAAGTTTTCACCTTGGTGACATCCATCTGATCCGACCAGTCGATGTTAATGCTGTCCAGGCAGTTGCTGGCTTTGTATCTCTTCACTGTGACAGACACGTTGTAGTAGCAGTAGAACATGATGGACAGAGGAACCACAAAGTTCATAGCAATCACTGTCATAGTGTAAGAGATGAAGGAGCTGTGGGGGAAAAGAGGATGTCAGTTAGTGATAAACTAGATTATTATGATTTATCTTACAATATGCTGAAGAGCACGCCACTCATCACTATCACATTACATATGAAGCGATTAAAAATCCTGTAGTTCATCTGCTTTCATGTGTTTGGCTGCATATTTTGTAAAACCTATTAAGACGGAAGAAAATCTTCAGATTTGATTTTCCAGTTTTGAAACTGTGTTTATAATAGCCATGGTACAAATCATAATAAATCATGGCATCAAAATTATCATGGTGAAAAAAATCCCCTGAGACTATTGTGTATTACTATGTGTATTCATGCTGCACTCATGCTATTAATAATATTATTCATGTAATATGTCTTAATTGGAAATCACAGGAGCAGTTACATTTGTTGCAGTGATCACAGCTGCAACCACCACATAATATCACCATATACATATAAATGTGTAGGTGAGAAGTCTCTAAACATAATATAATTATTGCACAAGATGGTACCATTTTGAGTCATTTAACACAATGTGCAGAGAGTACACAGTTTTTTTGTGAACTGTAGGTCTGGCTAACATTAGTATTATTCATATTAATTAGTGCTGGGCAAATTTTTAATTGCAGTTTACAGGTTACAGACAATATTTAATAATGAATTCAAAAGTTTTTTAAAATTATTTTAAAAGTACTGCTAAATGAACAAAAGCGCAATAATATTTAGTCTGCAAACACTTTAAACAAATAAGATGGTTTTTAACAGCAGTTTTCTCTTTACACAGTAGTAGTTAAATATTTCTTGTAAATCTAAACTTAAACATTAATGTAATCAAATCAAATAGAAAACCAAAGTTATTTGCCAGGACATTAACATTTATCTAGTTTATTATAGAAAAACTAGTTGTTCTCAGAGTCCAGAACCACCTGCGTGTAACCACAGGTCTGAACCTTGTTTTTTAAACACAGTTGTTAATTTATCTGCTGTCATTAAAAGAAACACATGAACATCATGATTCCTTGTGTTTGTGTCGGTGTCCGTTGTTTGGGTGATTTGCTGTATTTACGTCAGACTCAAAGTTCTCTGGTGAAGGAAAATTCAGCTTTGCAGTGGTTACAAATAACTGTGGTTCTATCAACTAGATTTGAAATGAAAATGTCTGTATGTGTATTCAGACCCAGTGAGCAACGGACTTTCATCATTATCATAATAATAATAAAACGCGTGTTAACGTGCGATAAAATAATTGTCGGCGTTAATTAATTAATACGTTAATGTGCCCAGCCCAATATATATATATATATATTGTGCCAGAACTTTTGGTCCTGTTTTTCACCAACCTGTTTATTTTGCATGTGGTACAGAAGCATAGCTCAAAACAAATCAAGCTATTAACACAAGTAAAATAAGGACATTCTCATAGCACTAGTATAGATAATGCTAATATTTCTTTTGCATATTTAATCGTTTATATTTAATGTGTAACTTAATAAACAATAAAACAATTAGAATTAATGCTGAAACTGCAGCTACAAGGTGAAAATAAAATAACATTGAACTTAATTAATCTTCAAAGAAATGTTGTGATTCACAATAAATGTTGATGCTTTATTTACATGATATGAATACATTTTTAACTAGGAGATTTTAATTGAGCCTGATGTAAGTACTTATGATAGGTTGAATTCTCTCTGGTTGTAAGACCTCTTACCTCTATACAACCTGTCATTTACACCTACTAGTGTCCAAGTACGGAGCCCCCTAGGGGTCATGTGGTAGAAAAAAATATTTAGGTGAAATAAGTGGTAGAAAAAAAAATTCAGATGATGTGGGGGGGGTTTTCTACCACATCATCTGAATTTTTTTTTTCTACCACTTAGAAGCATAGAAAATGTATTTTGTAAGCAAAGGCTCAGGCAGTCAAGGAAAATACTGATATAGGAAGCATCATAAATCATAATGACAAAATTAAAGAGGATAATAAAACACAAAGCCTTTTTTTAGTTCCAACCATATGAGTCTATTGTGAAAAAGTGATCAGATCAGCAGTGGATTCAAAACAGATTCGGATCACTCCAGTTTTCAATTTCTGTCTCCTATCTCCTAATTTATATTTCATATCCTTACAAGGAGAAAATACATGTATGTCAATGTATCAGGAAAATCTCTTCTTGATCAATGGAGGCTGGTTGCTGAATATTACAGTTACTGGATGTGGGATAAATTAACTTTGAAGTTATTCATTTTGAAAAACTTGAATATAATTTATAATAATAATAAAATGACATGCTTCAAATGAAGTTAGAACATTAAAATAGTGTTGCAAAGTTTTCATCTAACTGCAGTGATTTATTTATAACATTTTATCTAATTGCAGACACACTGGAGTATTCACCACTCTCAGCTAATTAATGTGGGACTTCCCAGTGTCTAACTCATGTGTTTTTCTTGTATACCTCGACAGGCAGTGCATTGGGTTAGAAATTTTATTCACATTAAATATAGACACACTCATAATAGTGAAATGTGCTATGGATAAAACTACCTGACCTTTCAGTGCTTCAGAAAATTAAACACAGCATGAATCAGACCACGTTAGAGCTATAAGTAACTAAGTAATGAGAGAAAAAGCATCAGAGCATGTAGGGTTATCCTGCATGATGAAGCCACGTTGCTTGTTTGTGTCAGCTCATGTGGAGGACTAACATTCTGCTGGTGTGATTGCTGTGATCACCTGTGTAAATCTGATCAAACTCTGTTTAATCACAAATCAATCAGAGCGGTGTCATTCAAGTCAGAAGACATTCATACGGTTCCAGTCCTGATGAACATTTTTCTGATTTGTTCAGTGATATTAATGAGACCTTTGATCTATTTCAGCTGCTTTAGGGCAGACAAATTAAACTAATAATTACTTATTAAAGAGACGCATGCAGCTCTAAAGTGTAGTGATGTTTTTTGGCATTTTAATCAAACTTAACTTTGCTAGGAATTCAAGTTTTTTTTTTCTCTCTGAGTTCCCACTTCTGTGTGCTGTGAGCTGCATATTGAATGATAATGTGTGCTGTCTCAGTATTAATTTGATGAGATTACTTTTTGTCATTAGACTGAGTAGAATATTTGCCAGATGATGAAGCATCTCATAAAACTTTGTGATATGCTGCTAGGCTTTTTTGTCTTGGTCTATTTCTGTTTTTGTTTTTTTTATGCCAGACAGCATACAGTACATGCATCTGTAACTTTAAGGTCAGACTTAATCTCCAAAGCTCAAGTAGTGATGGTGCATGATCTTCTATATGTTAGCTATTTAGTCACAGTCCAGTCTCACTATGACGATTTTAGATTATTATGGTTAAAAATGTGTAAAATTCTATATGTGCTATAGTTTGACCTGCTACTTACTGAATTGTCGTGTTTCTTTTAGTGTTATACCTTGACAGCAACAACTGCAATTCAGTGTTTGCGATAACTAGCAATGAGTCTTTCACATCGCTGTGGAGAAATTCTTCAGGATTTTCTGGCACAGAATTCATGGTTCCATTAATTATGTCAAGTTCTTCAGGCCCCGAGGCTACAAACCAGCCCTAGACCATCACCTAGCACCACTGTGTTTGACTGTTGGTATGATGTTCTTTTTATGAAATGTTGTGCTAGTTTTACGCCAGATGTAATGGGACGGACACCTTCCAAAAAGTTCAACTTTTGCCTCATCAGTCGACAGAATATTTGCTCAAAAGTCTTGGGGATAATCAAGATGTTTCTGGCAAATGTGAAACGAGCCTTTGTGTTCTGTTGGTCAGCAGTGGCTTTTACCTTGGAACTCTTCCACAGATGCCATTTTTGCCTCTTTTATTGTTAAATCATGAACATTCGCCTTAACTGAGGCAAGTGAGGCCTGCATCTCTTTAGATGTTGTTCTAGGTTCTTTTGTGATATCCTGGATGAATTGTTGTTGTGCTCTTGGAGCAATTTTGGTAGGCCAGTCACTCCTGGGAAGATTCACTACTGTTCCAAGTTTTCTCTGTTTGTGGATAATGGCTCTCACCATGGTTCGCTGGTTACTCTGGACAACATGTTCCACTTGGGAGACGTGGAAGGTATGTATTTGAGGAGTTGCGAGGGAACTGCTGAACCAGGTTAACAACTTTGGAAATGGGAAGGGACCCACAAATCGAGGGGCCAGTTTCCTATTCTCTAGTTGTAGTGACAGATCAGCAGTGGACACCCAGACCCACTGACCCACCCCGTACCTAGGTGCAAGGATCTGATGCTTGTTAGTGCTCCTCTGGTATCACTGGACTGTCTTGAGCAGGGTTAAGCGGGCTCTCCTCCATACCAGATGGCACCTGCATACTAGAGCACAGGCAAATGGAAGAACACTTGAAGGACTCTTGATTTTAGGGCAATGGAGGCTTGTAGGCTTAGACATCTTAAAAAAGCAATCCACCATCAAGGGTGCGAGCAATGCCAGGCTGACAGGTGAGACTCAAGAATCGCAGAACGAAGGTGGTCAGGAATGTAGAGTTGGTTGGGTGGACAGGCGGATGGAGCAGGAGCTTCCCTGAAGGAAGGCAACGCTTCTTCTTCAATGGACAGGCGAGACCCTGGTAAAAAATGTCAAATAGAGCAGGTTCATTCCACAAGCTGAGCAGATGACTGGAGTGCAGGATGTATGGAGTATCACACCTCCTGACCAGTAGGTGGCGCTTGCTTGCAGTAAACACAACAGGCAGAAGTGAGAGCCAGCACAGACACCAGAGACAATGGTTCACTGAATGTATTCAGGCTCTTACTGTTAAGTAACTTACTGTGCTTCACTTTGTCAGACAGCTTCTACGTAAGTGATTTCTTGATTCAACAAATCTGGCAGTAATCAGGCCTGAGTGTGAAATTGAACTCACCTTTCCAGAAAGGAGTGTCAATGTACAATCCACATTGTAGTTTTTATAGTATTTATTTCAGTAATAAAAAAAATATTGATTAGTTAAGTTGGTCTTAACTATAACCTGACTTTGTACTTATACAGTGCATGAAGCAGCAGGATGGTTAAACCAATCGAGCCCTGAAGATGAACCCTGACATCTTTTATTGTTCAAATTAAACTCTCTCTCAGTTAAAGCCTATATTCTATTAAACTTTGTTTTAGTTCAGCTCTTACAGACACAGGAACACAACAGTCCTGAATGAAATAGCTTCATTATTCCTCAAACTGGCTGCAGGTCTCCCAGGCAGAGTTTTGGGGTGGAAACAATCATTTGCACCAAGCACGACTGGTGCCAAAGCTGACTTTGTCTTTCCCAGTGTGAGTAAACATGGCAAATATCAACACAGACTAACCCAGATTGTTTAGGACAACTGCTGCTGTTTATAACAATGGCTGTGAATGGGCACATCTGCAACTTCTGATTTCCTCTTTCTAAATTTGGCAAAGTGAGTCTTTAGTTTCTCCATTATCATTTTTCCATTTACCTCAGTCTAGTTATAATTTTGTTTCTAAAATGGTCTTTTACTCTTCTTTATCACTGCCCTTTTATACCTCGATCCTGCTGTGCTTCCATCTTATAAACATTCATCCTTTTCTTTTGGCAATATGAATAAGGTAGACGGCAAGCCCCAGTAGGTCACAGTGCATTAACCACACTAATAAACCCATTCCACTGCAGTGGAATGGGATCCAAACGAAAGAGAGAGAGGGTGTTCAGGATAAAGAAAGGCGAGAGGCTGATTTTGGCAGAGAGGAGTGATAGTCTGAAGAGGAAGAGATGAAGCACAGTGGCAGGTTTGGTAAAAGCCTCACTTTTATACACTTACTACCTGTACCATTAAGCCTTCCTCCTATTCATTACCTTTTCTACCAGCATTCATTAAGGGGAAACTGCCATCTTCTGCCAGGGCGTTGTATCACTTTCTCCTCCTACATGGCTTCGGAGCATTAGTGTCGTTGTGGGGCCAATTACAACACTGCGGTACCGTTCGGGGGCCACAACGTGTCCCCAACCTGCAATGCTCCTATGAGGAAAGAGAGGAACCAGAGAACAACAAACAGAACAAATATGGGACAGAGTAGCAGCTGAATGAAGTTGTACTGCTTTCGAATCAGATCACAGTCAACGTGTTTGTTGCAGACTAAATAATTGTAGGATTGTGGCACTGCAGTGTAATAGTGATTATTAATTAATTAATGTCTCTGCAACAATAGGTAAGAAAAGGGTTATTAACTCATATTGAGTTATACACTACTTTAAATGAAGACATCTTACATGAGGTGCTAAACCACTGAGCTATGCAAAAAAATATGTGTATACAGTTGTCCACATACTTTTGGTCGCACATTGTCACTGAGATATATGGTAGTTCCTGGTTTGTCTCTTACCTTTTGTCGGCCAGCTATGCAAGTACTAGTGCACATTTGTTATGTGTTCCTTGTATTTCATTCATACTATGCTTTTCTGGGGTTATTTGCAGTTTAAAGCTTTTGAGTGGCAACTCACTTCTATCTAATTTAATTTTTTTTTCTTTTCTTACAAGTTGGGATACACTGTAGTTCCTGTGAACAAGTGAGAAAAAGTATTTTGACTAATATTATCACCAAGATATAAGACTAGATGTTAGAAATAATCCGATAACTGATTTCAATATGTCTCTGAGCTGCTGATTGTGTAGTATTCACCAACAAGCATTTTGTGCATTTCACCATCAGGGAGTGGCTGATATAGTTGGTTTTCTTATGATGCTCTGCTGACACCATGTGGTGCTCGATGTAACTGCACCCACAATGTGAGCTGCTGTGAAAGGCTGGGATTTGCTGCTGTGTACAGTAGTGCCCAAACAGCACATTCATCACCAGCAGACATCCCGACTCCTCTCCCAGTGAGCAGAGCTTTATCACGTTGAGTTTATATTGATAAAGCGATCATGCACGTTTCTCTTCTGTGCTTTACAGCAGCAGAGGTTGAAATAGCCTGACTTTTAATCCTTAGTGTGGCTTAAGCCCAAAAATCAGTGAATATTAGTCTTCCTTTTTGCAACTTGATAACACTTTTTGTTAAACCTACTTTGTACACAAATGGCCAAACTACACATTTGATTTGATGTATGTTGCAGATGTTCTGTTAAAAAAATTGCAGTGTCTGCACAAAGAAACCTGACTTCGGAAACCTCCCTACAAAGCCAGATGCTGAAAGCTATTACTCATTACAAACTAAATTAGTGTGCAGTTAAAATTGACAAATTAAATGTTTTACTACATATTTATCCACTTGCTCTCTGACTACACACAACTGTTAGATATTAAATAATAAACTGAAATAGTAACTTCTGAGATATGTGAAATGTGAATAATTTAACCGAAACAAGTGTGAAGCATGGCAGCAAACATGACTTTGAAACATGTCCGATGCTTACATTTTTTATTAATTCTTCTACAGTATACAAATATTCACACACAAAATGTTCTCAAAAAACCCTAATGTCTTGTAAACATTCAATTATTCCATGTCTTTCAGTTATATTTCCTTCATTATGTGCTGTATTATTCACAACTTTCCAAATATATATATTTTTTCTTTAAAAACAGATGCCACTGGATCCTCGTGTCATCTCGTTGTCCTGTCACCCAGACACACCTCGTGCAAGGCATCACCCCCATCATGTCTCCGCTGACATGGCCGTCACGTGACCTGTCGTGTTAAGTTGTAGCAGTGACAGCCAGGATGAAGGGAAAAAGGCAGAAATCACAGTGTGAAGCAGGAGCTCTTGACATCAGTGCGCTCGGCGCGGGCCCAGAGGTGAGGAACACAACTGTATTGCATGGGTCGGCTTCGAGCTTAGTGTGTGGTAGGTAGGGGGGTGGGTCTTGGTGCATCAATCAGATCGGGATCAAACAGTTAATCCTTAGTGTTTGTCTTTACAGAAAGTCTGGAAACACAGATAGCAGAGGCCATATCACCACAGTACCGTAGAGATGGTGTAGTCAGCAGTCAATTACAGAAACTACATTTTAAAAAATTACATTCCTGCAACTGTCTTGGACTCCCTGACAATCAAGTAATCTTAAATACGACATGGATATGGCACTCCACCAACAAAAAGAATTATTTGACCATAATCTGGTAGTGACGCCAAGTTTTCAAAGGGCGCAAAAGGATTTAAGACAGAAACTGGAAATAGTATGTTGGTATGGCTACAGAATGCAGTTAATCAAGTAATATGAGACAACTAGATTACAGGGAAAATGACTGGTGTGGGTTAAATCTGCATATTCAATAAGTCTTCTTCACCATCAGTTCATTGGAACCCCCACCAATATAAATCTATTTAAAAAACATCTATAAGAACATAATAATGTGAAAACATGACCAGTGTCACTGAAGACGCATCAGATAATTAGATCATTCTGGCTCTGGTATTACATGCTGCGTCTTCACTGCTGCTGCTCATGTCTTCTCTCATCAGCGGCTCTTTCCCAGAATACCAGGAAAGCAGTAGTGCAACAAACTTTTAGCAGGATTTTTTTTTTCTTAAAGGAAATTAATCACGTACATGAGTTTAGAACTTTTATGACAATTTATTCAAGTGCTGCTGTCACTACTAAATGTTACTTAAATACTTAAGTAGGAACTGCAAACGTTATTCTGTACTAGACATCAACAGTGAAACACTAGGCATTATGTGCTTGAAAATAAATGTATGAACTGCACCTTTAGACCCTTACACATAGTGGTTTTTTTGTTTGAACTCAAAATAACATTAGTAAAAGACGTCATGTGTTTCGGCTGTCTGGATGGCATCGGTCATGACCTTTGACCTTTCTTTGAATTTTCCAGGTTTCCCTGTGATGCTATAAGTGAACTAAATAAAAAGGCATCATTCAAAAATAAGGCTATCAGTCTGGAGCATTTAAGTCACCCAGACTGAGCTACATTCCATCTTTGATGACAAAAAAAAGAAAATAAGAGAGAAAATTAAATGTTTCAGCTTACAGTGATGTCCATTTTTTAGTATTAGCGCTAAAACAAATCTTTATTTTATATATCACTATATCATTTTGCAAGTTTTATTTTTTCTTCTTAAATAGGTTTTTAATTTTAGAGGAGGAGCGCTTGATTTTCTCTCCATTGTCGCTGGAGTCCTGGGAGGAGGTGCTCTGGAGCTTGTAATCCCTCCCCACACTGCGACCCTCTGAGTCCAGGGAGGTAATAGATGGGTGGCGCCCCACGTTGGGCAGCATGCTCGCGGGCAGCTGAGTAAAGCTGTAGGACTTCTCCAGGACGCCGTTGTACAGGCCCTTTCCTTTCGGAGAGGTGACGTTCACCTGAGAGAACGTTACACTTTGAGACTCGGGTATGCTGCAGGTGAGGTCTGGTGAGCCACTTTGTGCAAATAGGTGGTGTTCCAAGGCCGGGGAAGGGGAGGTGGAGGGCGGTCCAGAAGGGGTAGTGGCAGGGGTGGGAGGCAGAGGAGGAGGCGTGGAGTCCCTGAGACTGCTACTGCTGCTGCTGCTGGTGTGGGCGATGGAGGTGGTGGAGGTGGACTCAGCAAGCTCCTGGCTGAACAGCAGCAGCTCCTCCCGGGAGATCTTGCGGT
Organism: Sandelia bainsii; assembly: GCA_032362345.1. Taxonomy (NCBI): domain Eukaryota; kingdom Metazoa; phylum Chordata; class Actinopteri; order Anabantiformes; family Anabantidae; genus Sandelia; species Sandelia bainsii. Next base: position 7,977,268 of record JAUMHL010000011.1, read on the forward strand.
ATGGGGTCTCCGAGCCTGGCGCGCAGGGGTTTTGGAGCTGCTTGCGGCCCACTGAAGAGTTGAGAGAGTCTGTGTCGGAGCTGCCCTCCTGAGCCGGTTCCCTGAGAGATGAGAACAGATGCACCACGGTCACAACTCACATACACTGTGATACTAATTAAATCAAGAGTTTACGCAGATGTAAAGGTAAGGTAAGGAAAACAAATTCTGTCATTTTAAAGTTTGGAAAATGTAGCTTGTTTTTCCAACCATACTGTCCACTACATAAACTACAATGCTTTATAAAATAACTTTGTGGCAATTTTACTAAGTACTTTTATTGGGGGTGACTGTGGTGCAGTTGGTAGGGCAGTTGGCATTGGTCTACCAACCCCTGGGTTGGCGGCCTTGAATTTCCCCAAGGCCATTAAAAAAGTATCAATTATTATTATGTTAACTGGTAGGTATACATTGATTTATATTAATAGATAAAGCATTTTTAAATAGAGGGTTTAAGGGTTTCTTATTTCATTAGAATTCAAAACAAAAATGCTCCTGTCAAGAACTCAAAGTTAGAAATTTGGAAAGATCACATGTTTTTAGTTGGTTACTGGCCACTATCACCATGCAATCTACATCAATGTGGCCACTTTTTAAGTTCATCTGTGGTTAACACATTAATAAAGCAAACTGGGAACCTACGTCCTGCTGATTATTTATGTTATATCGTGTGCAGCTTCCAGTAGAGGTAATTCATGCATCCTCCAAATACTCCACAGACTAGATGACACCAAATTGGAAATATTTCCATTTAAGCCCAAACTTAAAGCATTAGTGAGAATGTCTGGATAAAACACCTGTGAGTCCAAACTGTAAAACCATTCCGCGGCGTTCCGGCCACAGCTACATACCCCCTCCTATCCAAGCTGAACATTATATGTTCGTCATCTGCCTCAGGGCGATAGGAGAGGGACGAGCTGGCCATGGACAGCAGGTCAGGGTCTGGAGACATCAGCGAGGACTGTGGGGAGCTCAACAGGCTCCGGCGGGAACGACACATGCTGCTGTTCCGCGTCAACGAGGGACGGATTAAGGTAGTTGCTGGGGGAGGAGAAAGGTAGGGAGTTAACACAATTTATTTCACTGCAAGACTACAAGGCATCAAACCCTCTGCTGGAATACATACTCGTGAACTGTGGAATGATGGGAGGCGTATCCTCGTCCAGGTCATCCACTCCTCCTGCGATGGGGTAGGGAGGCACCGACACTCGCGGCATGACCACCCAGCTGTGGTCGGAGTAGAGGCTGGCCGTCAGGCTCGGCAGCCCAGAGTTATTGACAACGTGGAAGCCGCAAAGCTTCTCGATCTGTTGCCAGCGGTGCAGCCGCTCCCTCAGGCACGCCGTTACCTCTGACAGGGCTTTCCTGTAAAACACAGATTAATGAGACGGGGGTGCTGCACATTTATTGTACTTGGCAAACATTACGGTGATCCTGTTTCAGACAGCGATTAAAAATCTTGTGATTGGACTCAGTTTTGGCACATGAGCCGCCTGGTTTGATGTTGGATGTTTTTCCTTTCTGGCTTTTAAACACATATTTTTATCTCAGTGGCAGCTTAAAATATACCAAAAACATAAACATGTAATAGCAAATCTGTACTTTGCTTGCACAGTCAGATACAGTCACTACTTGTCTGTATTTGTATGTGTAACAGGTAAAAATATTTATTCTTGAGTGGAGTGGGCAGTGGGGGAAATGTACATGACAATAAAATCAAATAAAGGTGCAGTTTTTTTAACATTGAAACTAGCATACAGTAATTATTAATGCATATGACAAAGCTCTCAGCCTTCAATTTAGCATCAGTCAGAACTGAAAGAGATAACCTGAGACCAGCCATCACGGAGGCTCTGTGCAAATGTGGATAAGTGACAGTCTATTTGTTAAAGGTACAGATCGGTTTGTGGGACTATAGGTTGAGTCCAGATTTGATTTAGAGATAACTGTTGGAACAGATCCTGGTTCTGAGCTTTGCACAAGACGGGCCTGTGCGGGACTCTGATGATGGCTTCAGCAAATGATTTTTGTTGCTGTAAATTGGCACCTCCTGTATTTATATGTTGTATATGTGATTGATTTACTGTACTAAGCATATATTTAAAATGTACTTCTAGCTACTTTTGGGTCACATTAATCGTGTTTGTCCTTACTTTGCCTCTAGTATCTTGTGGTCCACCTCATCCAGTGATGAACTGTGGGCGACATGAAGAGTTCCAAAAACAGAGCCTCTCTTCTTTTTTATTTTCTCTGCCTGAAAAAAACAAAAACAAACTGTTATTTTATCTAGAAGTTTAAATGTAATTCATACCCTAAAAAACTGTCCACTGTAACTCTGGGTTTTAGTGCAGGTCTAATCTGCTTACTTGCTGTAGTTTTATAGACACTGGTGCCAGAAAATAAAAGAACTGTATTTTTTTTATGTTTGTTCATAGTATTCATTTGTTTAATTCCAACATAATTTAGATTTTTTATTGATTAAAATGTATGTAATTACATATTATTTAACAATTTATCAATATCATAATAATTCAAGCAACTTCCTTCAGTTTCAAAGGCAGGCTGACACAACCAATCACATCATTTAATAAATCCAGATCAGTGGTTCAAGATGAGAAAGATACATTCAAACGCAGTTTAGATATTGCAGACAACACAAATTTCCAAAACATACCGAACATCTTCTCAACACCTCGTGATATGTAAATTCTCACTAAAGCCAAAAGGCTCTAACACAGCTACAGTAAAAATACAGAAAAGATACCTCATCTTTGGCGACACACAGCTGAAACTCAGCATTCTGCTTCTTGATGTTGTAGTACTGAACCTCCACCTCATGTGTGAGCTGGAGCCACTTCTGAAGAGCTTCAGGCACTGACCGCTCCGACTGCATCTCCTTCTCTGCTCGCTTCAGAGCCTTCCGCACCTGCACCAGAGAAACATCGTGCATCAGGGTCTAGAGCTGGGTTAAATTCACCGTCAGATGTTTTAAAATAAAAATGTTTCTGTTTCTAAATCAAATACAGAAAGTTAGTATGAACTGTTTGAATTTCAAATTAACTCCGCTTACAGTTTCTATTCTGATTTTGCTGTGTAAAAATGAGTCTGATCCTGGCTTGAATGCAAGGAGAGAACTCATTATCAGCAGGGACTCAGTGAGCACTTTAGGTCCACCTGTACTATCTAAAGATCAGTGATCAGAGAGAAATCAGTACAGCAGCTCTGTCTTGAATTCTACTTTTACAAGGTTATAATTCCTCATATAATTTTTCTTTTTGTTGAAACTGTCACAAAGATGATAATTCTACTATATGTTTTTTTACTGAGGTCATAGTGGGTGGTGGATTCATGCTGGAGTGCATTATATTAAGTGGTGTTTCTAATGTTTTGGCCACTCTATTTACATAAATGACTACTATATGTAGTATTTAGGGGCAGTATGCAGTGCGGAAGCCCCACCTGTACGAGCTCCTCCTCAGCGTACTTGAGCCGGCTGAGCTCACACTCGGCGCCCTCTCGCAGCTCTCGAAGCCTGTGAGCCTCCTTTTTGGCCCCGTTGATCTCATCCCTCATTTTCTGTTCGAGGTTCTGTTTCTCCACCGCCACAGTCCGGTTCTCCTCCTGAGCTTTTTCCAATCTGGCCCACGAAAGGAAACAGACAAGCCGAATAACATTTAACTAATAACATTTTACATCAAGTGACTTCAATAGCAGCAAAAATCTATCCCCTCTCTCTCAAAATCTGACGCTCTGTTTCTCACCGACTCTGCAGGTCTAAGAGGCTTTGCTCAGCATGCTGCAAGCTTTCCAGATCCTTCATCATCTGAGAGATGTGCACCTTGCTGGACTTGTTTTGCACATAGGCAAACCAGCAGCCCCCAACACCAATCACTATGGAGACCATCAGGACGAAATCTTTCATCCAGTTATGTTGTGGACCTGCAGAGAGTGAGGACAGAACAGCAAGAAGAATGGTGTCCTTTCAAAGTGTAGTAACATGATTTTTTTTTACCAACATAATTAACAGTGGGAACACTGACAATGTTAAAAGTTGGTATTCATAGGTGTTTGACTTTAATGAACAGTGATGCTCTTTGAACACTGCATACTTACGGAGAGGAGGCCCAAAAAGCACCGCATCTAGTGCTTTGAGGTTTAGTTTTTGTTTATGCCGCTGGTCTAATATCTTCAGCTGTATCGACATAAAGGACGGTTCATTTGCAGCTATTCTGAAATATGAAGAGAAAAGGAAAAGTTATGAACACTGACATCATGTAGTGCACATTAACTGTGTCTTTCTGCGTATTCAGAATGTGATTATTTTGGCGTTGTCTCTCTGTGTATACTGCACAAAATGACTTTTGAGTTCATTTGCTTTTACAAATAATATTACATGCAATCAACACGATTTGGAGTTGGATACTTACGATGCATACTGGAAATTACTGTCAGACAAACAAGGCACTGTCATTTTTCCTTTCAGTGAGATATTTGATTTGCTGAGACCACAGTTTTAAAGGTGATTCCAGGCAGTTTTGACGCATGCTGCTCATGTTGGAAAAGCAGTGAAGTGTAGAAAAAGGAAATGCTCAATGGAAAGACTGATCAAAAAGATGATCAGGCCTTTAGGGCCTTTGATCTCAGTGTAAAAAGATCATAACTGGTAGTAAGTAATGTCAGTGCTCAGATTATTTGATCTACAATTTGAACTTCATGGTGCTGTACGAAGGAAATCTGGAAATATGCATGTTTTTCGAACTGGACCCTAACAAGTAGTTTAGATGGTTCCTTTTAAGATCAAGTAATGAAAAGTTATGTGACCTTTAAAAAAAAAAGTCTACGAGCTCTCAAAAACCTTTTCTGACAAAATAATAGGAAACACTGAGGCAGAGAATTAAGAAGAATTAATGTTACCTTTCATGACCAGCAGTGGGCAGCATTTAACAGAGTAATGAAAACTAAAGGTGCCTTTGGGTATTGTAACAAACACCATAAAAGTGCTACTGGTCATAAACACACTTAACTGGTCACCAATGACAAAGCTAAACAAGAAAAACCTAATCAGAGGCACATACATGACATTTAGCATAAATTTGCCTAAATGCCAGACAGTATTACTGATGAAAAGCAGTGATGTGCTGTGAGCAGTGAAGCCTGAACTGTACTAACCGAGGTAAGGTATTTCCTGTGACCCCAAAGTCCTGGAAGTTCTTCTCATACTGTGGCAGCTCCACAGACTCTTTGAGCCACTGCACCGTGTCCTCCACCGTCCAGTTGTGGACTGATAAAAGGGAAAGAGAAAATGGGGCGGAAGGGTTGCTGTTACTTTATACTGAAGCAGGTGCTTTTAAGAGCATCTCACGGAGGAGCAGGATTAGGAATATACAGCATGTATTAAAATCCAACAGAACAAGTAAAAGCCCTCCACTCAAAATCAGTCTTAAATAAAAATACATTATTACCAACAAAATGTACTTGAAGCATCCAAGTACTGTGCAGAACAATGGCACTGTGACTCATATTGCCATTTTTCTGCACAGTACTTGGATTCTATTGTTAAATTGTTAAAAACTTGTGCATTTCTCCTTAAACAGGAGGAGTTGGTCACTAACCTCCACTGTCCAGCAGTTAACAAACTAGATGTTGGACCCTAGATAAACCTTAGGTGTTGTTATTTAGTCCCTACACTTAATGACATAAATGGGGTGAACAAAAACAATAAAAACGCATCATCTTCATGAAAGTTTTATTGCAGGACAGTTGAATAAGACTAAATTAGTTTTAGCTTGGGGTAACTAATAATCTGACAACTGACAAACCTTCCAATGTTTGTGTAAAATCTTAATCCTAAGAGAACAAACAGCTTTTAGGTAAATATAGTTAAGTATATTTACATGAGTAAATGCATGTTTCACCTATGAATACACATTTTGTACAGCCGTTATCCAGGAAATTTGTGAAAGTCATTAAAGACTACAGAAAGAAACCTGATTAAAAATACACAATGTACTGTATATTATTTATGGTCCTGTTAACACATGTAACACCTTAACCAAAAACTACGATTTTTTTTTTTTTTTTTTTACAGTGTGTGTCTTTATTTTAAATAGTAAATAAGCATCACTGTGTGTTATAAACTTGTTCTAAAAACCACTTGGCTCCACACACACAATTCCAGAGTGATAACCACTGACACAGGCTGAGAACCGATGGAGTTGTTATGTTTGAAGACAAACCACAGATGTGTTATGAAAAGAGGGGTGAAATTCAAATAAGAAGTGAAGGAAACACATTTTCTGAAGATGGAACAGCTGCAATAAATCTACAAACTTCATTTGATCAAAAACTAAATAAGCAAAGTGCCCTTGAGCAAACTAATAACTAAAACAGAAGAAGCAAATCATGATTAAAACTACTTAGAATTAAAGATGGGATATTTACATGACACATTCTGCGGAAAAAAATAATAAATCACACTTCATTCTGGGTAAATATACCCTGAAGTGTGTACCATTGTTCACTCGCATGCAGAAGCCCACTTGAGTTTTCAAAGAATTGGAAAGTCACTTAAGGTGCACACACAAATTCCCCCAAAGGACAAGTCAATGAGGATTTGTTAAACTGTTCCGGGAACACATTGTGAGTCTGTGAAGAGGATTTCTCACTTGCTGATTCCTAAAAACAACACCTGTGTTATGTGTTGTAGTGTATATTTAGTGCGTTATTGTTCACATTACACAGGACAGCACATTTATTTCATGTCATGTGGCCTTGTGGCAGAGGCACCTAAACTCTTTGCTTTACCTTCAGAGATCTTCCAGGTCTTCCACAGTTCTTCCACAGTGATGTGCTGGTCTTCACGGTGCAGGTTGCTGTGTTTATTGGTTTGCTGCTGCTTCATGTCTTCTATTATAAACTAGGAAATAAAAGAGACGCTATTGTTTTACATCCTTTCAGACACATCATATTAAATAAATTAGTGTTAGAGTACAGTTTAAAATGTATTTTTCACAAAGAACTGTGGGGGAGAAACGACTGTGCTTGTCTGTGTATGTCCATGTGTGGTTTTGACAGAGAGAGCTGTAGAGAGCTGGCTTTGCCTAAAAGTCTGGCTTTGGATCACACACACACACAAGCACTTTCTTTTCATGCTTCTTTTTTCCCTTTTAGGGACTTTGAAAAGAGAAGGAGAGACCCGTGGTGGAGGCATCACTTCCACCTGTCTGTGTGTGTATGTGTATGTTTTCACATTTCCGGCTGTCCTCCTTTGGTAACTCAGAATTGAATGCCCCTGCAGGGAAAGGCATAGCAAACAAAACCACCAAAGGACTACCAGAACACCAGTAGAATTAACGACGACTATGGCTGTCTACCAAACCCCTCAAACCCTTCATCTTGGAGCACTATGTTTATGTGAGTGACCTTGGCATCAACTAAAAACTCCCCTGTCTAATTCAAACATTTTGCCAGCTTTTGATTTCTAATTAGCCTATGATATTACAACAGTAAAGGAAATTATGCTATTCTGCAAGAACTTTACACTGCAGCAGCATATGGCTGCTGTGAACAAAGTTAGTATCCAGTTGGTGCTTTTCCATGCAAAACTATAATCATTTTTAAGTTTCCACTTTAGGTGTATTCACTGAGGTGAACTGTTGGCATTAGAAGTAATATGTATACTGAATGGTGTGTTCCAGTTCAGTAACAGTACTACACTGTCATGTTAGTCTAAGTATGCAAGAAGCTACTTCAGTTCTTGCACTGCTGCAGAGTACATTAAAATTTATATTAAACACCAAGTGGGAGGAAAAAGGCAAATTATGACACCTATGGCTTTCAATATGGGCCT
>JAUMHL010000011.1:7988372-7999504 GCA_032362345.1 Sandelia bainsii
TTATAGTGCATTTTAGGTTCATCCTGAAATTTCACCCGAAAACCGAATATCCCTAACTTTTTGTGAGTAGTGTATATTATCATAATGCCCAACCCTATAATAGAGCTGAGCGGAATTTTATTTGGGATGCTTACCAAATTTAAAATTGACATTCGAAAAATCTCTTTCCAAAAATGATGCAGTCATACTGTAAGTCAATATACACCAAATGTACTTAACCAGTTTTCAAAGGGACCATTTCTTTAGTAGAAGAGGTCTGTTACAGAGTTGAGTGTTTTGTTACATAACATACTTCAACATTTTAGGAAATGTGCATATTTGGTTTTTTTGCTGAGATTAGGTTGAGTAGACTGCAGAGTGCTTTATTGCCCCAGTGTTGAGTCAATAAGAGCACTATACTGGGTAAATGTAACCCAGTATTGTGTAGGTGCTATACTGACCCACCACTGGGTCTGTTTTAACCCTGGATTTTTTTTTAGTGCAGCCCTAAAGCTCACTAAATAACATGCGGCATCTTGCTTGTGTAACACACGCCCACACAAACACAAATGTAAAGAAAACAAGGTGTGGTTTTAAGGGAATTATGTGTTGCAGCTATTTCTTTTTGACCAGCAGCTACGCAAGAAATAGTTACTTTAGTCAAACAAGACAAAACATGTTGGACGTGTTGAGTGTAGTTTTTTTTATTCTGGTGAGCGGTAGCTCAGAGTTTCACCCTACGTCTACTCTTTATGCTAAAATCACCTCTCAGCTCTGACATGGGAGTGGTATCGATCTAAGACAGCATCTGACCACATTTCCCAAATGTTGAACAAATTGTTAGATGGACACTACCCTTCAAATCTTTGGGGTCCCCTGGAAATGTCCTTGGTTCCCATGATACATGTGCTAACATAATTGTAAAAGGGTTTTCTAACGATCAGTTAGTCTTTTAAATCAAACCTGTGCAGATATTCCTATGTATGACAGTCATTAACAACATTAACAATGTCTACACTGTTTTTATGATCAATTTTATGTTATAACATCAGCTTTTCTTTCAGTTTAGGAGAAAAACAGACTAGCTCTTCATCTTTCTTCAAAGTGGCTGGTCCTAAATAAAATTTCTCTCTTGAATGTTCCCTCTAGAATATTCCCAGACAAGTCAGCAAAAACTGTTGACACAGCTGAGATGCTTCTCAGATTTCCTCAGTTCATACCAGCCTCAAAACACGAAAGATATACAGCATATATGTTACGCATCATAGATGTATTACTAACATGCAAGCAAGTCATTAATGTTTAGATGTTGCCCGTCATGGCCTGTCAAGAACTAATAAACACATGCACAGTCGCACAAAGCACCCACACCACCATCCCTCCCTGTTGTTATGTGTGTTGGGTTCTTGCGATTTCAAAGTGATGTGATATGTTCCAGCCGAGTGTCTCCTTGGCAGGCAGACAGCACGCAGCCGAGCACCCGGAGGAGAGGATGTGCACCTGCCGTCCGCAGTGACTGTGCTCAGCAACACCCCTGACCGTCACTCAAAACCCCCAACGATGTCCAGACTTGGAGTAATCAGAGACAGGATTATGTTTAACAGGATTACAGCTTCCTAATAAAATTCTTCCACAATAGTCAAATTACAGATGCTTTGAGGAGACTGTAAAATAAGTGATTACTTCTGATTTTGAGATACACACTGAACATCCTATTTATTTAGTCTGATAGATGGTGCAAAGGTGAGAAACACTTGGTGGTTTGATCTTTAACACAACTTCAACTATCACGCAATCTTCACAGTAATGCCCATAATGTTAATAAAACTACATTGTGGGTTCAAACTCTGCCAAAATCTAACATTTCCCCTCATTGTGCCAACTGATTCTGACAAAGACTTATCTCTTTGTTTTCTCTGAGGATTATTTGCGTTCTGCCACGACTCTCCGCTCCAAATATGAACTTCAAAACAGCCTGAGCCTTTCTTGTTCAGCGCTCTGACTGATAACTCTGTGACGTGAGTGACATGTACAGTAAGTGCAGTTGTAAAGGGAACAGAGATACGTGTTGACTTCGCCACTTCCTTGTTTGCTCTCACGGCTCTGCAGCAAGTGTCAATATGTTTAAGTACACATGCTAAAGGGTACATTTTAAGTGTGTGCGTTGCCCATTACAACTACTGTAACTGCAGGACCCAATGGTGAAGCAGTTAATAATCAATCAGCTTTTTGGTATTCCTGTAAGTCAATCCCTCTGTAAGATCACTTTTGCTATTTACACTAATCTCTAAAAAGCTGTACAAATGCCACCACAGTAATCTTTTTACGCCACTGCTGACGTCCTGTTACTAGACATGACGTTTAATGTGACATTCATTGTGACTTATAACACATGCGTCAGAAATACATTTCATACAGTGGTGGTTGAAACGAGTATCGATGTGCCTTTGCTAGTTTTGCACATTTACATTACTTGGACTGACACTAAGTTGTTGTGCATTGAGTAAAAAAATGACCATAAATGATTATGTTCAGTGTCTTGTTTACACTGAAAGAATGATTTTTTTTCTGTATTTTCAATACATTTACCTGTTATTCTTAGGTTGAACCATTAAACCGCATCAGTTGACTTTCTACAAATAGAAGCATATTTGCATTCAGATTTAAGTAGTCTTGGAAGGAACTGATGACTGTAAGAACTGGCAGTATACAACTGCTTAAAGATAGCATGTTACGTATAACCATGGGTTTATATTTTTATTCTGGGGTTCTGATCAGAGTTACAAAAACTACTTATTTTTTTAATAATGGAGCTTTATGCACTACATCTTTTCACCCTCTGCCTGAAACAGTTAGCTTTAGCTTCTGCTTCTTTAAGGCCTTACTTTGTGGGCATGTGGACCCAAAGTGGAGGTCTGTTTATGGGCTGACAGTATTCAATTATAGGACTGTTGGGATTGTTTGAAGGAGGGTCCAAAGAAAATCTCTGGGAGCCTCTAGAAAGCCTTGGGAAAGTCTTGCAATAGTGAAGTTATGATGAATATTATGACTCCTTTAATAAATTTACTTCCACAAACTTTTACATTGTTTTTAAAGTGTTATTGCCACTTGTTTTTGTGTTTTAACAATCCATATTCCTTATAAAAAAATCAGATTCAAAACTGCATAAACATACCACATACAATTATCTGAAAAGAGCTGAATTTCAAATAAAATGTCTACACCATATGTCAGCTTTAATCACAACCCAGACAGACCTTAAAATCTGCAACAATGACAACCTGAAATCCATCCAACATAAAACATACCGATAGGCTGCTACTAATTTGATGAAAGGAGCATCTATCACGTTATGAAATCCTGTTCCATTTGCCACGGGAGTCCAGAGATGAAGACTGGAAATCCTCAGTAATAAGCTACGGCCAAAAACCCAAGCCTTGTGCTGGAAAGCAACAGACGCGACTCATTGCCCTTATAAAGACAAAGGGTGAAAACAGAGCAAGGGGCAATGTGAAACGCACTCCTATACAGTTAAAACAGGCATCAGCGATACATGGACAGACTTAACGTGGGCTGGGGGCCAGTTCTAACTCTACAGCCATGAGGGGCTCAGAGTCCAGCTCTTTACTGAGGCGCCACCGCAGGGTTGCAGGGTATAACAGTTTCTGACACCAGCACTTCTCAGACAGTTAAACATGACTCCTGCCAACACACACACACACAGAAAATGTGACCAGGGTCCCGAGTGGTTTCTTATGAACGTAAGTCGTTTATTACCAAGAGATGCACAGGCCACAGCAGGTCAGAGTGCTCTCAGATGTCAGTCCTACCCCTCTAGTCGCTCACAGAAACGGGTCCCTTCTCTCTCCAGATACCCCACTCATATTCAAAAAGACATACCATCAGTTTCACTACTGATACTGTTCAAATGCAAAAACAGTGGCATTTAAAATTTTGTAATCACAACAAAACATTGTACAACAACTTTTCTCTGTGCTGATAAATCTACATGGTGAAGGACAGGGTGGTAAAGCAAATGTGTATGTGTGTTTGTGCATACATGCATAGATCATTTTACATTCCTCTTATGCTTCAGGTTAAAATATGTGTGTAAACGCCATTAAGAATCTGTTTTCGATGAAGTGACACTATGTCAGGAGTGCTGACACTAACTTTCCTCTGTTCTTACTTTACTTTTAGGACAGCTACCTTGCAAAGCAGGAACCACTGCCACAAGGAGTTACTCACTGTTACATTGTAAACTAAATATTTAATTGTGTGTGGTGTGGTATCCACTTTAAGAGGTGACAGACAAGTATTTTTGTGTCAACACATGAAACACTGGTTTGGTCACATTCCAACGAATGAAATAAAAATTAAATATGACTAAAAAGATTTTTAATTTTACAATCATACAGGGTTTGCTCCTGTTTACATCTTATCTTAAAAGATAAGGAGCTAAATTATTACATTTATTCTGGTTCTAAAAAGCAATTAGAGCTAAAGGTTCTGTAGTTCCTAACCCGTGAGGCAACTTCTACTTGTGACAGCTCATCACAGTTGCACAGTATGGACATAAATTGGGAGTTAATTTGCTTCCTGCTCAATGGTTTTATGGGTCTGACAGTAAAAACATTCTGCATTTCATTACACTTAGATAACAATCAGAAAAAAATGTTCGCATCAATTTAAGAATCTGGTGACCACCTCAGCTTTATTTTAGGAACCCATCAGAAAATCTTAATAGAGAAAAAAAAGAGTGTAACAAACCGAGTGTCTATCAAACACCCAAAATGCTCATTTACAAAACATACCTCCACACTCTCGTTGACCTCTATCCCCCCGTCATTGTCGTCATCCAGCTGTTTGTGTATGTGCCGCAGTGCTTCCAGACTGAATCGGTCTGCCTCGCCCAGGCATGGTGGCATCACTATGAGACAGGGGTCTACAGGGGACAAAATAATTCAGTTCAGAGATGAGGGGTCAAGAAAATGTTAAAAAGCAGCTGAAGGAAGTTTACACAATAATCATATGTGCAGGTACTATTTGACAGGATCAAACAGTTTAGTAATTAGCATAATTCACCGTTTTGTGTTTTCAGTTGGAGTGGTGTATTCATTTGTGTGTGTTTGCAAACTGTAGACTCCTAGTGAAGGTTGCAGCACAACCAAAACATTTGATTCTGCATGACTGTACACAAATGTGTGTGATAATAAAGTCTACAGCTGGGTTTTAAGACAAGTTATTAAGATGCTGGTACTGTATACCTCACATAATATCATCCTAGTTTAGCTAGGAGGACTCTGTTCCTGTGCACCCCTCACAGGCCACACACATGCCTTCCTCTCATTTATTAAAACACACTCCAAATTCTTCTGCGTTTTTGAATAAGGACAAGTTTGAAATTAGTTTGCACATAACACATTAGTACACATTAATACACTCAGTGTATTAAGATCACCCAAACTGATGTAGAATGTTTTGAATATAAGCCATTGTCCTTCACAGAGATACAGGGAGTCATAGTAAAATTATAGGAAGGAAAGCAGCTGGCCCAAACAATTCATAGGCTAATTGTTTAAAGGATGCTGTAGGTCAAAAATGGTTTAATATAGGGCTGACACGTCAAGCAGCAGGCTGGTTTGCTAATTATCTATCGGGCTTTCATTTTCTTTGGAAGCCACAAAATTGTGGTTGCCACCTTCTTACCTGTTCTTGATTACAGTGACTTGTTAGACATATTTTCCATTAATAAAAAAGTATACATTAATATATAGGGTCCTTCAGTCAAATGTTGGGCTGATTATGGCTCAGCATTTTCACAGCAACATAACTCCTCATGTCCGCTCAGTGCTTCTGAGGCAGTCTGTTGTGTGCTGTTGTCATTCCTGTAGGGTCACCCAGGCATCCTCCCGTTGTTTTTATTTAGCACCCTCCTGTCTAACTGGGGAAATGAGCCCATTACTTCCAGCCTTCCAGCAATGGACAGTTTGAGCTGGCCAGGTGCCAAACTGTCTCAGTGCAGCCATAAAACACAACACAGAAAAATCAAAACTAACTACCATACATGACCAGTGACTCACAAATACAGATATACACAATCTAAAAACATTAGAATAAGATTTGAGTTCTTAACAATGTTCCAAAAACTAGATACACAAGGACAAAGCACTAAATGTTACTGCAGTTGTGCTCTAAAGTGCTCATGTCATGTCTAGGCCTTTGTCCCTAGAAATAATGATGCTCCATGTCTGTCAACATAACACAAAAGCCACACAGGAGTTGAGTCAGACACAACAACACTCAACAATACCTAGAAAGCCAAACAATTAATTACTGTTGGTAACAAGTAGAGTTTTTTTTCAGAGGAACTGACTAAATGATAAAACATACTCAACTAGAAATTCATATTATAACATAAAAATTGGCTATTCTTTGTGAATTACTATTGCAGGTCAGTTGCAGATTTATGTGTGTAAAATGCAACTGCACACACGCAAACATTTTGTTTTTCATATTTTTTGCATTTTCTAAATACCAAAAAGAAAAAGAAGATGATTGTAGAAAATGTGCCAATAATCTCATGCAATTATGAAACAAAATAATCAAATGTTTGACACTGGGAAATACACCTCTTCACTTGATGATAATAATAATAATAATAATACCACCAATCATGGGGTTCGTGGATGACTACCCTACCAACTGAACAGCTGCCCCTCTGGCAAGGGTTATATGAGAAGACTGATACCCCCCGTCCGTCTAGACAGTAAATATGAAGCTACAACTAGCAGTCAGCTAAGTTAGCTTAGCAAAAAGTCTTGAAAAAGTCCAAAGTTTAAAAATAAGCCTAGCAACACTGGTAGAATTCACGGATTAACAAGTGTTACACATATCTTGTGTGCTTGATTTGCAGAGAAACAAAATGGTAAAAATTACACAATATAGCTTTTTTTGTTGTTACCTTCACACTTTTTATTTTAAAACAACATTCACTACTGTCAAGAGCCATACCTATTTTGATTAGGAAATTATAAAAAGTCATGAACATGTACAGCATAATAGCATAAAGCCCAGGCATCCATATCATATTTTCTGTGGGTTTTTGATGTTGACTCTGGTTAGTGAAACAGGACTAGACACATTAGTTATTAGAGTTGCTTCTGGGCAATCTACAAAATAAGCAAAAGGAGCTATTTGACTGGCCGTGTGTCCGGGCTAAGTTTGGATAAAAGGACACTGGGGAGGATGTTCGTGTCAAATGAAGAAACCAGCGCTGAGCTCCACGGCTATTGAATGGCAACAGTCAGTGATACGTTACCAGAGGCTGGATAACAGTGATCATTTGTGTAAACAGATACAATAGGTTGGCTGGAAACCACAATGACTTTAAAATCTTCCCGTTGCTGTCCCGTTCCCGATGCTGTGTTACCACTGAACAAAATATTTAAGTTGTGTTTTTGGCTGAGCTGCTGCAATTACAATAACCACAAGCTAGTACCAACCTGCTGTGTGCCACACAAAAAGTAGCCTGTTTGATCTCTACTAGACTGCTGCAGGGACTGTAAGACTGTTAACAGTGTACACTGCAAAAACAGGAACAAAAACTATTAAACACACTAAAAAAACCTGTTAGTCCTTCAGTTGTCACCCTTCCCCTCTAACATGAAGACACTAGATGATGGAGAAAGGAAGGGATTGATGGGGCTAGCAAGAATTACAATTGCCCCACTGCACCTCTATCAAGATATTAAATTAAATTATTTTATTCACCTTATTTCCATGAATCTTCTTGTTGCACTGGGTTCACCCCAGGTTGACTCTAACATCATATGATATACATTAATATAGTTTTAGTTTGCTATGGCACTAGCAGCATGATACAAATACATGTAATAAAACTACCTCCTGTGATGCTCAGTGATACAATATCATCCTTCCAGACAAAGGCCCCAACATCCAGTCTTGAAAACGTAACCTGGCATGAACGTCAAAGATTGCTAAAAAAGATTAATATTTCTAACTCTACAATAAATGACATAAATTCATGAAGATCTTTATTAAGATCTAATATTGTGTAGGTGTTGTGCGCTGACCACAGAAGCTCTGCTGTGGTCAGTGTGTATGACAGGCCTAAATTATTTACTAAGCTTTTTAACAATGTAATGCCAATGTTTTTTTCTCACACTCTTTCTCTCCTCTTGAAGTGGTCCAGCGGTTCTTGTGAAGGATGTATCGCTTCTAAAATCAGAGGTCTGACCTCAACATGGAATAAGCTTCAATTCAATGCTGTTATTGGCTGTAAAACCCAACAACTTATCTGTTAGTGTGCTATAGTTTATGGTACTTGCAGACATGCATGCATTATACTTAAAAACACACGTTCAATTGCCATGCACTGGCATATTTATTAATTTAACCACCATTTAATACTAAAGCCCCCATTTAGCCCAACACGAAAAAAAACTCTCTGGCACCACCTATGAACAGAAGTATCACCAACATAATAAAGCTCTTCCAGATACACCTCATTTCAGCAGTGTCCATCTGTGTCCTGTCAAAAAGCATCTGATGCTTGTTACCTAATGCATTTGCTTAGCTCACCAAGGCAGTTTACATAGCCTGCTGTTTGCATAGCATGCATATCTATTTGGCTGTTTGGTTATTTAAACAGGCACAGAACTCAAATACTTCACTTATGTTTTACACACACACACACACACACACACACGGCTTCACATCCTGCCGCGAGTCCCAGTTTAATTTTAATTCTTTGTTTTGCAGAGACGTTAGAATTAAAAACATTCTTTCACAAACAACTTTTTGTGATGATGATCTTTTTGTAATTGTCATTTCTTTCTATACTAGTGGCCTAATTCTGTTCTAAACATGTGCAGAACCCTTCACGAACGGTCTCGTCTTTTGAAGCTCATACAGGGAAAGATAATTCTGAGATAAAACAAACAAACAAAAAAACCCTGTCATTCTTTTGACAGTGTTTAGGGCGGCCCACCTGGTGTGCAATTCAGACACATGACAGCACTAGCCTGTTCTTCCCAGGTGACCTATTTTTTGAGTATGTTGAATATGTTTAGAGACTGTTGTGAGCACTACAATAAGGAACCATGTGACAGGAAGTGGCCGTTGGTGACCCCAAGCGTTCCAGGGGAACGCATACAAAATCAAAACATCCAGGCGAAGCCGTCCCAAAAGATGACAAAATTGGAAACCACTGGGTTATTTTTAACCTATCAGGCTCCCAGTTGTCAGGATGTAAAAGCTCAACAATGGCAGAGGTCTCCCTTTTTGAAACACGCACACAGATGTTAAGTACACACTTGCAGCAGGCAAACACAAGCAGGAAAGTAGTTTCACAGTAATTCATTCTGCTATAACTCACGAAAGCGGGCAAGCTGTCACAGAGGGCGGCAGGTTTGCTTCAAAAGAATCTGATAACAAAAGCATTTAGCTGTCAGCTGCTTCTTTAAAGTGAATCCCACCACTTCACAGTGTTTTTCATACAGTATATGCACATCATTAAGATAATTCTATCATTTATACAAAGCGCTGTTAAGTAGATGACAGGAGAAGGAGACAGGAATAAGTGTCTGGTATCTGATGTGTTTACAGTGACTTTTGGGGGACTTCCTTCAATCTGATCCCTTGTGACATTCAGCCATCATGCTTATACAACTTTGCTCACCAACCCCCACTGCATAATGGCTGTGTGGTCTGTTAATGACACGAAAATCTATCTGAAAATGACATCAAGTGTCACATAAACGTTCTCTCTTTTTTTACAAAGGTTTGTTGTCCTAATATAACAAATATGACAGTGGAAATAAAATAAGTAATTCCACTTTTTTTATCCTCTTATTTGCCTTTACTTTCCTTGCATTAGTGAGTAGCAGCACTGGATGCTCTGTGAATTCATAAAGCTCTATAGAATAATCCTCTAAGTTTGGTGATATTCTCTGTTGTTTTTTTCTATTTAACAGATCCCATGAAAAGAGGAAAAACAACTATTGTACAGTTCCTTCACTCACTGTCCTACTGCATGAAAACTTCAACTTCAAGTAAAGCACTAAATATGTATTTATAACTGAAAATAGTATGAAAATATCAAACTTCTTCAATAAATACACTGAATATGAAAATCTCTCAACAAGGCAGCAGCTATTAACTGCAGTCTTAATGCAGAAAAGACAAAGCTTTTGCCAGCAGTGACTGAATGGATTTAGGGTATCAAAACATCATGTCATCTCCTGCTGGCCCAGGGAACGAGCTTTCTACCTGAGAAGACATTGAAGTTTGTCCTCCCTCCCCCACCTCACTTCAAACTCAATCTTGGATAAGGAGCTGAATTCAGTGTAACAGTATCTGGGCTTTAGGAGGGGAGCAGGAGGCGACATGGAATTAAGACAGCAGGATATGATGGTTCCGACATGCGACTCTGGGGAGTCAAGAGGGGTGAAGTGGCCTCTTCTTACCCGCAAACTGCTCAAGTTGCCTCTGTGTCTTCAGCTATTTCCTGATCTCACACAGACACACAAATTGTCTGTCTCTTTTTCACGTACAGACACAGTGAACATCATAGAGACCAAAGACGAAACAGCACCTAGCCTGCTACGCATACAGCACACCCGCTCCGATGAGTGGCTGAATGGCAGTGCATGTAGTGGCAGGTACAACAAGAAGACCAGGATTAAGTAATGACAAAGTACATAAGAGAACATGACATGCCGCACTTGAAAACAATGCATGCAGGAGTTTCACCTCTCCGATTTCATCTTTGAGACAGCGGCCACATCTCAGAGCCTCTCAGACAACACAATAAGGTCACATCAAGCTAAAGTTTATATTAAAAATCAATTTAATGATTACGTAATTGCAGGAAAGCAGCTAAACGCGACATTAAATACTCCTATGAGTTGTTATGTGATCATTTTTCTTGTCCCACATTACATCCCATGTAAACCACTTCTTTGTTCACATTATACATCAACACGAAGTCCATGGTGAGGTGTGTGCAGTCACATTTCCAAAGAAGTTTACTCAAAGTGGAGTACTAAAGGCAGTTTTTCCTCTCCACTGTCGCCTAAGTGCTTGCTCAAGTGGGACTGTTGGGTTTTCCACATTATTCTGTATATACT
>JAUMHL010000011.1:8012951-8073925 GCA_032362345.1 Sandelia bainsii
CCCCCCCCCCCCCCCCCCCCATTGCTTTTTTTTCGTGTTCTGCTGACTGTCACAAAATGTCTATTCCCATTTCTATACTAAGTGTTTAGAGATGATTTATGATTCATATTGTTTACAGCTACTCTGAATTAGGCTTATGTTTTAAAACAATGCTTCGCTCCGTGCATATTGCAGTGCATGTAAATACAGTGCTGTGAAAAAGTGCCCCCCCCTTCCTGATTTTGTTTTTTTTTATGTAATTTGTCACACTTAAATGATTTAGATCATCAAACTAATTTTAATATTACACAAAGATAACCTGAGTAAATACAAAATGCAGTTTTTAATGATGATTTCATTTATTAAGCGAAATAAATTGTCCAAACCTGCCTGGCCTTATGTGAAAAAGTAATTGCCCCCTAACTGATTGTGCCCCCCTTGGTGGTAACAACTGTAATCAAGTGTTTGCGATAACTGGCAATGAGTCTTTCACATCACTGTGGATGACATTTTGGTCCACTATTCTTTGCAGAATTGTTTTAATCATGCCACAGCATCTCAATCAGATTTAAGTCCGGACTTTAACTAAGCCAGTCCAAGACCCTAATTTTGGGGGGGGTTCCTTTTTTTTATTTTTTTTATTTTTTTTTTTTTTTTAAAGAGGTGGACTTGCTGGTGTGTTTTGGATCATTGTCCTAGTGCATAACCCAAGTGTGCCTGAGTTTAAGGTCACAAACTGATTGCCAGACATTCTCCTTCAGTATTTTCTGGTAGAGCGCAGAAATCATTGTTTAAAAAATTGTAAAAAATCAGGATGAGGGCAAATACTTTTACACAGCACTATAGAAAACACAAAAGACCTGGAACTCTATATACCTGAAAAGATCCACAATGAAAGTTTTTTTTCTTACAAGAACTGAGACATGTCACACAATAGAAAAACAACTCTACATCATGACCTTCTATTCAAATCAAGTGTAGTTACTGCTTCAGCACCTGATTTATCTTTGTCTTTCTTCACAGATGAAGGAAGATCCCCGTAGAAAAAAATCAGCCAGTTAATCAGTCATTTTCTATTTTAAAATCACATACTTTTTCTAAACCCCAGCAAAAATGCAGATGCTCAATGTGATAACATTTGGTTGCAATTATTAACAGCGGGATAACTTTATGTCAGATCAAAATGATACAACATGATAATATAAACAGGTGTATGGTTGAATAAAATCTACTAATCTAATAAACATTTTGTAAACTTCTCAGAAATTATTTCAAGTTACAAGTTGCACGTTTAATGCAATCATCCTCACCTGCTTTACAGTATTTCAAAATTAAAATGCATTTCTATAACTAAATTCCAACTCCTCTTATACTTTGACCTCGTCTTTGAAGATCTCAAGTCACAAGGGCGCTGCCTGACCCATTAAATGTTAAACCTAACCCCCTCTGGTATAGCCCCTAACTGCTCACAGCACGCTAAATGGCAGCTTTGAAACCTTAACCGAGTCAATGGTAACAGCCTCAACTCTAATCTCAATTGCCAGTGCACAAAATTTCCTCAATACTACTCAATGTGAGTGGCTGAAATACATGCATGTGTGTATGCAAATAAACTTGCAAATAGTAATTTCCAACACCAGGTATCACTCGGCGATGCAACCCAATTTCTGTAGTCACAGAAGTAATGAATCATAACCCTAAAGCCACACTATCAATGTTTTGTTGAACAGCTGCCTCTCGTGACTTAATAAACCTTAAAGGTGACCTGTTTGAAAGATGATTTGTGAAAAAAATATATCAGGTTAAATACATGTGAGTACACAACCACAACAAGATTCACTTAAGAGACCGTTTATCTATACAGGAAATGCTGCATATACAGTAGTTTGTGATCATTAACACACACACACACACACATTCAAAGAGCAAGTGTGCATTTCCTTATTAATCAATACACAGTATATCCCTGGTTTATTTTCAGGAGCTACTTAACACTTGTAAACAGAGGGTCATGAATGCTTAACAGCTGCATGATATGAGGTTTATTACTTGTTCAGTAAGGGTGGATGTGTTGGATGAGCATAAATATATAGATGCAACTATAGGTTTCTAGCCCTTGTGTATGTGTCTTCTTTTTACAGAACCTGAATGTGGCAGTGCAACACAGACCTCATGTAGCATTTGTGCAAACAGCCCAAAGTGCATAAGAGTCCAAACAAAAATATTTTAAAGTAACAAACTGAATTTACCTTCTTTGTATTTCACTTGACATTTTACTAAAAATACATAATATTTGCATCAGTGACACAATACTTGACTCATCCTTCATAATCTGCCTGTGATGGTGTGTGAGCAGAAGAAAGTGGAGGTCTTTTGTTTCAGGAAAATGGTCCACTAACACACATGTAGAAGTACAAATTAGAATGTGGTTGGAGCACGAAATTTCATTTCTGATCTTAGTAACTGCAGAAAATGTCTCAGAACTGGACATTTTTGTGGATCATTCAGACACATTTTTGCCATCAGCAGATGGAAGTTTGCTCAGTTGTCATGGAGATCAGCTCCTATCACAACATATGAAAGTTTGATCATGTGGTGACAGATGATGAACATATGTATATCATGTTAAGAATGTTTATATTGATGACATATCCAACACTTGCACCTATAGACTTTAGTCTGTGGTCACATCAGGTACAGTCTATGTTAATGACGAGGTCTCTCGAGTGGATAAAAACTAGACTCTCAAAGAAAATGTAAGGACGTAGAGTTTAAAACGACATAACAACAGTAACCACCACGAAAAAAAGACTGAAATCTATCCAGTTAAGTAGGTTGAAGTAGCCTCATTCTGAACGTCAGGTGGTCAATACACACGTGAAATAACAGCTCAGACAATAACGAGGACATTAACATGAATTAATAGATTTTGAATAGATCCGCTGGCCACATGCTGTACGTGTACACCTGCATATACAGTTACGCATGTTTTTGCACCTACAGCCAGAGGTGGTAGACGTGCACAGACTGAAGTAAAACTGCAAGTACTTGCCTTAAACATACTTCACTTCAAGCAGAAGTACCACTTCAAATTCTTTGTTCAAGCTGAAGTACTTCAAGAAAACTCTGTACTTTAAACAGTACTGAATTTGTTAACAAAAAAGGACAAAGACTTGAGTTACTATACGTTACTATAGAAACTTGATTTTAAACAAATGGAGCTGGTAAAGGTTGAGCTGATTTAAAACACTGGTTTGCTGTGTCAGTTTTGCCCCTATTAACTAATCAAATGGAACAAAAGAAGAGTTATTTTGTTTATACACATCTACCTCCTCATGCCTGGGCCTGTATTAAACTCACAGCACCTACCCTGTACCAACAAATCAATATTGGGCTGGTTAAAAACAGATGCAAAATAGATGGAAATCCTCCTCTCATTTCTGGTTTCAGATGGGAACTGGGGCAACGATTAGCACGACTCAAAACACCTACTAATGTAAAACATATAAACACTGAAGTGTTTGTATCATTAGTCATCATATCATCACGATATAAATGTGATTTATCTTATAATCCTGGGTGAGTACTGTGTATGTAAGCCTGTGTTTATCCTGTAAATATGGGTGTGTGGGCAACACAAATATGGGAAAACCCCAATCTGTGCTTTTAGATAAGCTTTTACCCTCCAAAACACCGGTGGTGACACCATTCCAGTAAATGCTCTCCTCCTCAGTGCAGGATGCATCTCGCATTCCTGTCATGTCATGCACCCCCCCACCCCCCTGCAAAGCACAGAGGGAGAGAGGAGGGGGGAGAAAAAAGGTGACTTTGGACATAAAAATGCATCATTCTCCATCATTAAGCCCCCTGCGCAGGGCATTCCTCGGCTTTCCCCGTGAAAGGCACTGGGGTACAATAAGAGAGAGGGGGAGAGGTGGAGGAACACTGTACATGCGTAAATAAACGGGGAGACACTTGTAACGTTACCCGACATGGACTGAGCTTACCTGTGGTGGCCACACTCGCAGCATCAGACGACTGGCTGGGCAGATCATCCGAGCGAGTGCGCTCCAAGCCCAGTACCGCATAGATGACGAGTCCACGTAGCAACACATTCGCCAGCCTGTAGATGTAACTCATGGTGGAGGAGGTGAGGTGAAATCTTAGCAAATCCGTAGGACTGAGAGTGAAGATGGGAGATTTGCAGCACAACAGGGAGGGGGGCAATCCCGAAAAATAAAAATATGTCAGCCAAAAATAATCAGTCTGTCACGAGAAAGAGAGACACCTGGAAAACGCACCAACTTAAAAAAAATAATAAATCCCGCAGTAGACTTGTTTGCAAACCTACCGGCTAACAGCTAAAACTGAAGCAGTCACTGTTGTCACAAAACCTCACAGGAGCGTGGAAAATGCCCACAGAATGACACACCATGGTGGGTAACAGCGACACGCCGAACTATTTTGAAAGAAGAGCCCTTTCAAAAAAAATAAAAAAATAAAACTCAAGCAGCAGCCTCTAATGGGTTTACTGTCTGTGAGAGAGGGGGGACTGCTGCGCGCCGCCGCCAGCGAGCCCCCCATGTCTAATTTTATACATTTAAAAACGTATATGCGAACAACGACAAGACAGCTACGGAGCAAAAGCACATGCAGCCTTTCTGGAGGAATCCCACTCCCCCACCCCCGTCCCGTCCAAAACAAACACACACACACACACACACACACGCAGACAGACACAGACACAGAAACACAGGCACACAGGCGCAGGAAAATGGTTGTGTGCGTTTCTATCTACCGTCAATATGCGGGAGCTACAGATAATAGAAGGCGCTGTGCTCGGTCCTTACGTGGGCCTGCGAGTAGGAAGAAAACAGTCTGTGTACTTCCACGTACTACAGCACACAAACAGCCTCAACATACTGAACTCGCAGTGTGTCGTGGGTCCGCCTCTTCACGCCAAACTAGCAAATCCCATTGCATAAAAAACACAAAATCACATTCAGCTCCTCTTCTTCTTCCTCCTCCGTTTCTCCTAATCCTTCTCCGACCTTTATCGGCCGCACACAAGTTTTTTTTAGGTGAGCTCTCCGTGGCTCGCCGTGATACTGTATCCTCCTGTCATACCAGCTGCGCGGTGCCGGCTGATGCAGACCAGCAGGGAAGGAAGCCGAGCGGGGCGGAAGTCGCTATGCAAAATGGTTTAGGCATCATAAAGAGGGAGGGGACGGGACTTTAATTTGGCTCCTGCCGCTGCCGCATGCAGGACACCACCGGTGTGATTGTTTTTGTGTTTACAGAAATTCAGCGGGGCATCATTTCCCACCCAGCACAGCTGCTGCTAATGAGCAGCACAGCTCCCGAGAGCCCGGCGTGATTTTTTTTGTTTTTTTTACCGGGCTGGAGTTGAAGTAGATTCATGAACCGCGGCTAAAAAGGACTCGTCCTACTCAGAAACGTCGTGTTTTATTCCTACCGTGGTGACGGGGGACGACACCCGCTTCGTTGTTCTCCACTTTTCCCACTCTGGGCCGTACAAGTTTTCCTCCTGAGCGGAGCGCTCTCATTGGCTGCGCTGTCCCAACATGGCAGAGCCTGATTGGTCGGTTCAGAAATCAGTGTTGTCTCTTTAAAGGTGCTCAGCGCGGGAAATAACTGCACGTTAAAGGATCATACCGGCGTTTTTTTTATTAGTATTTCTCATTACTATACTCCGTTCTTAACTAAGTAATAGTAATATTATTTATTCTCTTTAAATACGTTTAGAAAAGGTATTAATATAATGATTATAATGATCTATAATGGTGGTAGTAAGAGGGATGTAATATTTTTCAAGGGGCACAAAGTTTATGCGTCAGCACTTCTCAAAAGGCTGGTGATTTTGTGTAATTATGTTATTGTCAGCAAATACTAAAAAAACAAAGACTAAAACAAAATCTGTTCAGAATCTGTTTGCAGCTTATACGTCTGTGCCCCACTGTTGTTCAAAAACTATTAAAAGCACATCAGTGAGTCACACCAGCGCTCCGGATAACTTTTTTTTTTTTACCTCACAAAAAATATGACTAATATTTCTTTCTTGAGGAAATCCATTTGAGAGACAATGAAAAGTGATGATCATTCTTTGGAACTCTTTAAAAAAAAAAAATAGGACGAGGTCCCATTTTCAATGCAGTGGTGTGACTCACTGATGTGTTTTTAATAGTTTTTGGACAACAATGAGGCTCTAAGGAAAAGGCAAACAAACTAAAATCAGGTTCTGGATTCACAAATGTTAATGGATTTACTGAAAACAACAAAAATATAATAAATTACCAGGCTTGTCCATTTGTTACCATTTATTTTTGAGTACTGCTGATGCATAAACTCTATGCCTAAGAAGCAGCTCATTTTAGAAGTGGTTTAAATTAGAAATTTTAAGAATAAGTGAAGATTTTTAATGCAAAGAATAAAAAACAATTATTATTGACAGAAATACTTAAAAATGTAAATATCCACGATTGTTTGTTTGTTTTTTCCACCACGGAAAAATTAACTCAAGGTCAAGCTTTTTCTTTTTTGGTCAAACTAGTACTGAACTTTAACTCTCATGCATGTTTTTGTTTAAAGCCAGGGTTTCCCATGGTGTGTCTGGGGACTGTCAGGGCCATCCCATGCAAATTGGGTTTAATTTTAATATAGGGCTATTTGCTTCCTTGTTTTAAAACAACACACAGTGTTTTCATGTCGAGGCCCAAACAAATACAGCCACAGATGCCAGAACGTTTGTCAGACAAAAATTAGTGTTCTTAAATAAATGCTGATGGATTTAAATTTGTACCAATTTTTTAGGTAAAATCTTAAATGCATTTTCCCCTGAAAATCACTTCATTTATTAATGTAAAGCATGCATATCAGTTAAAAGAGAAATACTACATATATATATATATATACATATATGTACAATTGTATGAAAATGTTTTCCATTGAAAACCTGCCTTCACAAACATTAGAACAGATTAAAAACAGCACATCTGCTCCATTTGTTTCAGAAAAAATAGGTTAATTTTTGTAACCTTGTTCCAGTTTACAGTATACTGTATATACAGTATGTCAGCTGCATACTCAGCTGTCCTGGTCTGGGATCCCTGACTATAATGGCTCACCCACATTTCTGAAGACCAGTGCTGTCAGGAAGCCTAAGGCAGGTCACTCTAACATGACTGCATACTGAACTACTTCATGCTTCTCAGACATGCTTCTGATAGACGGCTACGAACATAGATGAACTTGAAATACTTAGCTTGCGCCAGAGCATTTTATTAGATCACCACTTGAATTTTACTTTTAGTATTTCACTGGAATACCTGGTATACATTGACAATAAACTGGACTGGGTTAAAAACGCAAATGCTTTGTACAGGAAGGGCCAGAGTAGTCTCTATTTCTTGAGGCGGCTGAGGTCATTCAACATCTGTAGAACAATGCTCAGGATTTTCTATGAGTCTGTTGTGGCCAGTGCCATCCTCTATGCCGTTGCATGCTGGGGCAGCAGGCTGAAGGTTGTGGATGCCAACAGACTCAATAAACTTATTCGCAAAGCCAGTAACGTGGTGAGGATGGAGCTGGACTCTCTGAAGGTGGTGTCTGAGAGGCGAATGTTGTCCAAAATGATAACAATACTGGACAATAATTTCCACCCACTCCACAATGCGTTGGCCAGTTATAGGAGCACGTTCAGTGAGAGACTGAGAACACCGAAATGCACCACTGAATGACACAAGAAATCTTTTCTCCCTGTGGCCATCTCGCTCTATAACTCCTCCATCTGAAAGGACAATCATTGCACTCCTCACAGGCTGATTACATATACAGCCTGCTGTAACTTATGTCATAACACAATATGGTATTATTGTCTTATTGCAATTGTAATATCGTGTAATTTGTAATTTTTTGTAATTCTGGTATTTTTTCTTCACTTAACTTTCTTACTGTCACAGAGCAACTGAGACCTCATAATTTCCTCAGGGATTAATAAAGAATATCTGATTCTGATTAGTTTTTCTTTTTTATAAGGCATATATTTAAAGTTTTTTTTGTTAGTTGTTTACTTTTAATCATACGTAATTGTAATCCCTCCACGTATTTTTATTCCCCTGGAATTGGAGTGAGGCATTACAAAGAGCTGTCTCTTTATACTGTTTAACTTAATATGGTATAAAAACCTAACCTCTGCTGAGTCACTTTATATCATCAGTAACAAGAGCATGGAGCCACAACATCAAACAACATGCTCTTGTTAAGCCCACAGTATTTGATACAGCTTTCAATGAGAAATCTTTCAGCAATGGCCAGCCTCAGAGTGGTGATGGACACAAGGTACGTCGCCCTGCAATGCAACACATCATCCACCAGGAGGGACCACTGTATGAGTCAACTACACTGCAGGTAATAGTTGTCTCAGGAGAAACAGACTTCTGTGGGCCAAAGCAGGTGCACGACTGGTAAAAGAGTCAGCCGTGGGAGCCCTAGTAAACAGGTGGCAGATGTAGCAGGAACCAGGAGAGAGAGAGGGACGAAATAGAAGAACAGCATAATTTGATACGAGCCCACGGAGGGGGCAGCAGGAAGGAAGGCAGCCAACAACAAGGGAGAAATAGAGCAGACGCTACATGTAGGAGGAAGGCTGCGAGGAGCAGGCAGGCAGTTCCTGCTCCCAGTGTCCCTCAGTGCCGTTACCTGTCACTTACCCATTCTGCTCTCTCTAAAAATGCCTATGGTGAGCTTCCAGAGTACCGTACGCCCTGTCCAAATATTTACCCTGTCACACAAACCAACAGAAATATTCAATTGATATATTCAATTGATCAGGCAGCACCACTGTCAAATATTTCATTTCAAGCTCTTTAACGTTTTACAAAATAAGCTGAAGGAGGTGATTTAACAAACCTTTATTTAAAAAAATGTTACTTGAGGTCGCAATAAACACATGTTGGATGAAAGACAATGACACTGACTTGAAAATGCTATTAATAATACATTTAAAATGATTTGATTGCATTACTCGGTGAATACATTCAGGAATTAAATGCATAATTTAAAATTGACAAACAACCACAAATGTTAACAACTAAATAAAATAAATGGCACTGCAGGTGCTAAATGTCTCTGTGGGTGCAGTAATATGCAATTCCTAAATAAATTACAGTTTGATTCAGTTTGTGGCGTCTGACTGTTTCTCTCAACACTCTGGCACAGGCAGTGCTTCCAATCTCCTCGTTCATCAGCAACAGTATTATCAAATAGCGTTATAACAAGTAAGAGCAGAATGAATTGCATGACCTAATTAACACTTCATTAGCCAAGCTTGGAGATGTTACTGTTGTCATCTCTCGCACACAGCTATCGTAATACGGCTGCTTCATGCAGCTCATATCCTAATGAGCTTATCTGCTGTGCATATCATCTTTCCTGCAAAGCATATGGCTTAAGAAGGTTAACTTAACCTTAGTGCCCTGTAAGCTATACTTACATATTGTATAATACCAAATAACACAATACATAGTATTCATTATTTATGGTGCATACATGCTAAAGAGGGCTTTTGCTTTTTGCTTAAACCAGTGCAAGATAAAGCGTGTAATTGCTATCTAGGTGTTCCTTCATTAGTCAGTGATATCTCACACTCTGGCCTGGTGTTTCTCGACAGATGATCAGTGACATCGATGTGGTTATGGCTGGGTTTTTCGTGTTGTCTCTATATCTTCCGAGTGGCTTGTGCAGTACACACCACGACCCATACTGCAGTCTCGGTGCACGTTAGATGGCGGTGGCGAATAGAAAGATCTGGATGAGCGGCATGACCTTCAGAGTTGAAAGGTCAGCGAGGACAGCCTGCAGTGTGTATGTCAAACAAATCACAAATAAGATTTGCCGTCTAAATTCACACAGTTCTTGACCTCAGCAATCTATAAAGCACAACCCTCTCCCTTTCAAAAGAGACATATTTGAAGTTTTTGAACCATGCAGGACAACATGCAATGACGATGCAGTATCATTGAGAAGCGACAATCCATGCTTAACAGTACACCACTCCCCACCCCTGTCCTTTTGGGATAGGTGCGAGATTAAATTTAGGGACCATCTCATGTTAAGCAAGAGGGTTTAATATTTCAGCGCTAGGTCTGCCGTTCTAAATATAAGATAAGAAGCAGTATGTTATGATATCTTCTCTCTGTTGGGGCAGGTGCTAAATGAGCCAGCATCTTAAGAGCTGCAGCTCAACCAGTCGCCCCATGAGTCACACTGTAGTTTAACCCCTTCAAGCTAAAAGGAAGAGGAGGGTGAGAAGGGGAGTGAAGTGAAGTAAAGCAAGTCACCGTATGGTTTAGTCTTGGTTCCTGACATATGATAGTAGGACCACAGTGTGGGAGCAGGTCCAGTATACAGTGCAGGCATGCATAACTGTACCATAACAATGCAACACAAGTGACCATGCAGAAGCTACCCCTGGATGCATTCATGTTGGTGTTGTGTGTTTGCCAATACGGTTTGGGGATTTAAAGGAATAGGAAGAAGGAGGAGCACTTGTGGGCTGGCAGACAGAGCAGGGTAAGAGGGTAAGGGTTCTTAAGTGTCCATTTTTTTCAGACATGTACATGCAGAAGACTGGGTTACTGGTACTGGCTGGTCATCAATTGCTATTTACAGCTTTCCAGGAGTATGTGGGGGGACAGGGAAAGGACTGGAATCTGAGTTTCAAACTCACTCACACAGAGAAGTGCAATGTGAAATGGCCATACCTCAGCTGAGGCCAGTGACGTCACTTCCATCAGGTTTTCGGCACGGAAGGCAAACACGGCAGCTGCTAGGACTGGATGGTGATATTTGCAGAGGGAAGTACGGGACATGAAGGAGTAAGGAGAGAGACAACAGGAGGACGGTGGAAGTAAATTAAAGCAGCAAAAAGAAAATAAAAGAAAGTGTATGTAATTTTAGTGGCCGAGTAAATATCGAGGCTGTTACTGCAGAATTTGTAGCTGAGTGTGAGTGAAGTACCTGCAACTACCTCCAGTGAATCATATCCCAGGATTCTGTCCCAGAGAAGAAGCAGCTGGTCAGTAGACAAGTAGCCAGAAAAAGCCCGCACCATCCACTTAAAGGCAATACGCAACCTGCGGACACAATTATCACATTTTGTTTGCAAGACTGACACATTACAGTGGGATTCGAGAGCTTTAGATCTATAACGAGCAAAACATTACTCCATCATGGATACACAGGACTTCTTTAACCCCAAACTTATATTTTAAATACATGTTACAGTACAAACAAGCTATTATCTTGTAATTGTTTGTGAAAAAGATGATTAAAAGAGCTTTCAGTGCTCCATTAATGTTTTTTGATTTATTGGGGAATTGTGATTTCACTAATTCACCACAAGATGGCAGTAGCTCATAGCTAGAGGATTGCTGACTAAAGGGAAAAAACATTACACGTGTGCAGGGTGTATGTGACTCCTATGCCATAAAAACAGCAGCTAAACATGGAACAGACATAAATTTAATGTCATATATAGGTATACATATAATGCTCAAATAATTAAGGGAACTCTTAATCATCACAGTACATCAAGTCAGGTAAACATCAGGGATTTCAATCTGTCCATTTAGGAAGCACAAGTGACTGTGAATCAATTTCACCTGCCCTGATGCAAATCAAAGTGACAACAGGTGCAACAGACACAAAAGCAAGACAACCCCCACAAAGAGAATGGTTGTGAACATGGCTGCCACAGACAAATGTTCTCTCCTTATCCTTCCTGACTCCCTCAAATTTGTGTTTTGCTGGTGTCCTTGTTACTACTGGTAGCATGAGACAGTACCTGCAGCCTCGTCAGGTTACACAGGCATTTCAGCTACGCAAAGATGGTACATCCATACGTGCAGTCGTAAGAGGGTTTGCTGTGTCTCCCAGCACAGTCCCAATAGCATAAAGGAGATACCAGGAGACTGGCTTGTTACACCAGAAGAGCCATAGAAGGGCAACAACCCAACAGAAGCACCGGTATCTGCCCCAAGGAGTACTGTGAGAGCCCTACAAAGTAATAACAATAATAACAATAATAATAATTGATACCAGGTCCGCCATAGACATCCCATTCACTTTACAGATGAGAGCAGTTTCAAAATGAGCAGATGTCACAGGCATGAAAGAGTCTGGAGACGCTGTGGTTGACGCCTGTTACATCACTGAGCATCACTGGATTGGTGGTAGGTCAGTGATGCTCTGGGGAGGTATATCCTTGGAGGGCCGCACAGACCTCCATGTCATAGCCAACGTTACCGTGACTTCTGGTTTCATTGTTATGTTATTTAATTCTGAACAAATTACACAATGTAAAGATTTTGAACTGGAATAATTTGTTCATCAAGATATAATATGTAATTTAAGTGTTCCCTTGATTATTTGAACAGTGTATAAATATCTCATCTTGAGACTGCAGTCACTCTTACTGTTCTCATTGTACTGCAGGTTTTTGTTTATTTTTACATTTAATCAGTTACGTTGTTACCACACGTTATTAACGAGCTACACAGTACTACTCACGGCTGTGCACCAATCTGTCGAAGGTGGTAGAAGAGCTGAGGCAGGTGAGTTTGGAGCAGCTGCTCAAACTGCAGGCATAAAGACACTATACCCTGCAGAAGCACATGTGTAACTACATAAAGTTCATGTACACACAAACACAATATTATGACACGTAACACGTCGTAGTAACAAACAGACAAACAGTCTGAGCTCTTACCGAAGGACAGGAGGAAATGGAGTGTAATCTGAAGAAGTGGCGGACGTACATTTCTCTAAATACACTGTAGAGCTTTGATGGCTCATTGTACAAGAAGCACAAAGGTGCCACTGTGGGACGAACACATACATTGTCTGTTGTTTACCACTCATTCTGTCTCCCTCTTGGAAAAGTAGCATCAACAGAGCACGTTAACAGGTGCATAACATACTCACCATACATTGAAAAGCCATGGAAAGGGATTACACCTGTTCAAAAAGGATTTTTAAGTTAGTGCCATTTAAACACAAGATGTTGCTGAGATGTGATGGACAATTTGATCTTACATAGTTTGCAAACAGGTCAAGTCTTACGTCATTCACACAAATCATATACAGTATCATCAGTATATGTAAAATTAAATACTGTAAATGTGAGGGGGCAGGCTCACCATTGGGAGGATAAACAACAACAC
Source organism: Sandelia bainsii (assembly GCA_032362345.1). Classification (NCBI taxonomy): domain Eukaryota; kingdom Metazoa; phylum Chordata; class Actinopteri; order Anabantiformes; family Anabantidae; genus Sandelia; species Sandelia bainsii. The sequence continues at coordinate 8,026,172 of JAUMHL010000011.1, forward strand.
ACTCCTCATTTTCTACTTTCCCTGTTAGGCAAACACAAGGACAAAACTAATTATTCATCCCATGTACATCTAGAAATAACTTTGTGTAAGATGATCTGAGTGAACTGGCACTTTTGTGAGTTCATTTGATGATGTGTTTTTAGGTGTGTCTCACCCTGAATGTAGGATTTGGGAGGGGTGGCACTGTTGTATTTGAAGTGCTCCAAGACGGCAGTGTCCCGGGAGAAACACAGCAACACCTGAGGAAACATGTTTGGGATTAAACAAACACACACATTTATTCGGATGGACTAATTAAACGATACCTCAAACAGAACTATCTAAATAGCATTTATCCTCTTTCTATCTCTGTCAAACACACACACGTACATATTGAATGTGTGTACATTATACTATATCACATTGCCTGACAAAAGGCCCAGATGGAGCAGTAGTTAATACGATTTTATATCTTCACGAGCCAGTGATGGTCTTGAGCAGCCTTGCATACTCTGGGGTAAAAATTCTATTACAGCAGTACACCTGGAGCCAGTGTTTCAGGATGTACTGAAGCAGACAATAACCAAGCCTTAAGTGGCCTCTTGTTTCATAAAATGATGGCATAAGTGGGAGCTCTTTCCATTACAGTCCCATTTCTGTCTTTTTGAGAACAGATTTCATTTCCACCAACCACTTCCAATAGATTACATCGGGGAGGAAATCATCTATCCAAGTAAAAATGAATCAGACAGCAATGCAAAGAGTCTAATTAATAGAAAAATCTGAAAAATGAAGGGTGGGTGTCTTCTGTCTGACCATAAAGACTATTTTGAGCAGTCAAACTGAGACAACAATGAGAATTCTCTTTCTGGGGAACTGCACTTTTCAGTTGAACTTCCTATGTGTTCCTCTTCATGAGAACTATGTGAAACCACAATCACCCCACAACAAATGGATTCTTTCACTGCTTAGTGAATTTGTCATCAGTCAATATTGACAGCAGTACTGGAGCTTTGTTCTTGCATAACCTGTGTACTTGGTCAGCCACCAGGAAGCATGACATGTTAATAGCTGCTGAACAAACCAGATGTCAAGTATATGTGAAAAAGTGTTTGCCCCTTTCCTGATTTTTTTAAATTTTTTGGCATATTTGTCACGCTTAAATGATTCAGATCATCAAACAAAGTTTAATATTACACAAAGACCACCTGAGTAAATACAAAATGCAGTTTTCAAATGATGATTTCATTTATTAAGAGAAAAAAAGCTTCTCCAAACCTGCCTGGCCCTATGTGAAAAAGTAAAAAAAGCCCCCTAAACCTAACAACAGCAATCAAGCGTTTGCGATAACTGGCAATGAGTCTTTCACATCGCTGTAGAGCAATTTTGGTCCACTCTTCTTTGCACAATTGTTTTAATTCAGACACATTGGAGGGTTTTCAAGCATGAATGGCCTGTTTAAGTTCATGCCACAGCATCTCATCTCATTTTTCACAGCACTGTATATGACCTTATCAGCTGAGCACCAAAGGCAACAACAGGTTTTATCCATGTCTGACCTGAATATGTAACTATAGATAAAGAAGAATGTTATTCACGCTAGTCAGTAACTGTCCTTACGTGACTGTAAACTGACACAAGTTTAAATGACTGGGGTTGCTATGGTTTTGGTTATGGTTGAGGATTAAGCTCTTACCTAGTGGAATGAAAAATACTCAGCAGTGATGTGGTTGTATTTATGACTTGAGGAGGCCCATGATGGGAAACTGTTTGAATAACGTCCTCTTATGATAATAAAATTAGGAAATATAATGCTAATAGACACAAATTGTCTCAAAAAATGCTGACTACTAAAATAGATGAGATTAAAAACGCTATTATCCTTAAAAACTTAACAATTAGTGAAAATCAAGGTACTGATGATGTTTTTTTTTTTACCTCAATCACCTACTTGCTATGAACGACTACATTTATCGTCTCTCATCTGCTACACATTGGCTAAGTCAAGGTGATGCAACATACTTCTGAGCACCAATTAGGATTCAGTAGCATTTTGTAACATACTGTGCTAAGCTACAGTCAATAACATCTGAACAAACTACACCTACACACTCTGAATGACATAAATTAGCCATATCTTTAAGACTTTTCAAATTTTGCTGCTAATTTAGTTATGAAGATTTAATGTTTCAAAGTGGGTTGGCTGGTAGGTAGAGTAGTTGTCTACCAATGATGGGGTTGGCAATTCAATTCCCCGGTTCCCTGGCCATAGTGTCCAAAGTGTCCTTTGGCAACAAAATGAAGCCCAAGTTGCACTGGGTGGGTCATGCCACCACCTTTCACGGCAGCTCCACCGTCATTGTTGTGTGAATGGGAAGCAACATTGTGAAGTGCTTTGGTTACCAAAAAGGTAGAGAAGTGCTCTATAAGTACAGACCATTTACCATTTTACCTAAAGTGAAAAACTGAAACTAACTTTTCTAGGGCTCGAAGGAAGAATTATAGTTTTTAAATACACTGAGAGTTGAAAAGCTAAACTGAGGAAAAACAAAAGATCACCTGATAGAGGAAATCTTCAAACACAAAGTAGTAGTCATCATTACTGGCAGTGAGCTTCACATCCTGGTGGACAAAGCAGTTGGAATTACTTTTTGTCCCATAATGAAAAAACACACTACAAATGCTGCAAGTTGTAAATTGCTAAAAACTGAAAACATTACTTTACATTACATTACATAACCCAGAAAACCAAAGCATTCAGTGGGTGTTTTAAACCTACTGTAACACCCTGACTATAGGGCTTCACAAACACAAACAGTGTCAGCATAGAGGAACTTACTTTATAAATGAGGTTGTCCACGAGCAAGTCATGTTGTATAACTCCAGCCTTTAGCTGTTCATAATGCATCACATCCTGAAAAAGCAAAGATCCAACACGTTTTATGTGCACAGTAAATTACATGAGGAACATAACCCATGTGTGGTATTCATAGGCAAAATAAGTGTAGAGAGTTTTTAACTTATTTAAGAAGCTGATATTAACCTGACAATGCATCTTTCTTAAGAAACTTACTAAGATCCAATTTTGTGATAAAAATGTAAAAAAAAAAGAGGGAATGTTCTCACACACACACACAAAAAAAATCTATCACCCTCTTTAAACTACATTTATTCTCCATGACAGTGACGGCAGCAGGATTAAACCAAGCTTAGCGGATGGGTATTGTGTTTCCAACGACATGGCTAAACTGAAACATGTCTCCGGTTAGAGACAGGTTATCATAAATGTACAGAAGAACCGGACACAGGGTGGACAGAGCGGTAAAAATGTTCTCTGACATCTGTGAAGCACCTTGGCAATGATCAGGGCTGCGGATGTGAGGAGAACAGAAACAGAGATGGTCATTTTGACAGGTAAGAGATTGAAACCATTTTGGTAGTATGGACAGCATCAGCGGAGGAGAGCTAAAATATATTTTAAGTTGATATATCTTCCTGCTGTGAGTTAAAGCTTAGGTCACAGGACTGGATTTATCACTAGAGAATAAAATCATCATGAAGTGAGACAGAAAAGACAAAAAAAAGTTTATTAATCAATATAAAGATTGACAACCATTTTCCAAGTAAATATTATGGTTTCCATGATGTAATATGGCAGTGATTCAGTCTTTATTTAAGCAAAAGAGTTTATTTTTATATGTGAAACAATTGTTTTAATTCTGCACAACTCACAGTTGAGAAAATCAACATTCTGTCACTCACCTGACTACTTAATGTGTTTGCCCTCCTGCCATCCGGATCCCTGCTTACACTCTCCAGACCTCAGTCTGTCCCTATAACTCTCCCTCAGAAATCAATCCTCCCATCACAAGCATTGTTTTATCAACTTGGCCACAGTAGCAGACTCTGGACTCCAGCGTTTACACAGCACTTTGCCACACAGGCAGACAGCTGCTCTGTTTGGGCTAACTGTGCTAAATCGCTGGCATTTGATTATCTTAGCATTTGTACACATGGGACAAGCCAATGTCAGCTAAGATAAACAGGACAGGGGCTAATACACAGATTATGTAGAACTTGTAGGTCAGCTGGTATTCAATATGTTGGTTTTTACTGTACTGTGTAAATCCCGGGATACAAAATGAATAGTATTGTTAGGATTTCCACTGTAACAAGTGAAAAAAAACAACCTGTCAATTAACTGTGAAAACTGCTGCAGCTGAAAATGTTAGCTTGCAGTAAACATGAAGTTTGGGAATCACTGCAGCTGCGTGTGCACGGCTGTTTTATAACAAACACTGGCAGCTGACAGCCGCCACTAGCGTGCAGCTGTGTGTCTGCGTTACCTGTGGCTGGTTGGTGGAGTTAAGGATGAGGGCCCACAGTTCTGCTCGCAGACCAGTGGGGCACCCCTGCCTGCTGTACTGCTGTGCCGCTGAACTGTCCTGCTCCATAACCACTAGACAAGAAAGAGACAAAAAAAAAAAGTGAGACACGGGAGAGAAAGAGAGAGGTGCATCAAACTGAAAGACCTTTTGCAAATTCTTTGCAGAGACGTCCTGGAGTCTCCGCTGGTTGCCTGGCAAAGCTCACAGCAAGACTCCAGGATGTCACTGCTCCCAGCCAAGAAATAGTTGGTAACATGACCTTAATATATTCATATTGTACTGACTGACACATTATAGTTGTGGCATTAATCCTCTCTCGACAAGAAAGAAAATAATACATTCACCCTTTAAGTAATTCAAGGCTTAGTTCAGGTTTCAGCTTTTCTTTTTTTTATATTACTGTTACTGTATATTACTGTAAATTAATTATCTTTGGGTGTTGGACTTTTATGCACAACGACAACAAAAGCTATTTCAAAAACATCACCTTGACCTTTAATTGGGAAGTTGTGATGGGTGCTGCTCATTTTATACAAGCAAAATGATTAATACACTGATATACTGTACAATACACAGGAGTAACTGAAAATTAAAATAATCATAATTTGTCATGTGCAGTTCTCAACTGTAATTTAAAGTGAGAAAGAACTATAATTCAGCTTAGTACAGGTTTTGTCTACAGTCCAGCTAAAGTATGACAGGTTACAGTGGCTAATGTGTGCTAATGTTAGCAAACATTTTGCTGCAGTTTGTTGCATTTAAAGTTAGGATAAAGCTAAAGCAATTCATAAAATAATTATAAAAATAAATAAAAATAAAAATAAAATTTTTGGAAAGAATCAATAAGAAGTTTCATGACTTGCCAGCAGAATGACATCACCTGTACAAACAAGTGCAAACTGACGCATCCAAAATCATGGAAAGCACTTTAATCATCACAAATATTAACTAAATTATCTGACATGTACGTCAGTCTAACATCTATGTGTCCGGATTTCACACGTTCACAATTTCATTCTATCCCTTAGAAAGTGTGTTAACACTCAAAAATCCAAACATTCCCATAATAATGATTTTTACAGACAGTACATTTCCAAAAAAACACTCAAACGCTGGAAACAACCTCTCATTCTGCCCTAAATCTCTGCTGTGACAGTAGCCAAAAACACACAGCACTTGACTTAAGGTGCTGGCCAGTCATAACATAAACTAACACACTCCTTGTCTCCTAAATTTCCTTTTTGAGTGCACTTAACACTCAGTCTCGAACACAACTCGCAGCCCGGGAGCCAACACACAGCCGACCAAGGCTGAAAGAGTGGGCGGGGGCCTCGTGGCTGTGTATATAAAATACAGCCTGTGTTTTTAAGACTCTTGTCGATTGATGTCTGATTGGTGTCCATAAAATGTTTGGTGTTTACACTGTGGTCATAGCAGAACAATGAGTTGAAAGTCTTCCTCTTACCAATTATGGCACCTGAGTTTGGGGGGGGGGGGGGGGGTGTTCATTGAAGCAGGAGCTGATGTTAAGCATTTTCTGTTCACACCTGGTGGTCAGTGACAGTCAAAGTACACTGTATGACTTATTTAATGTTTAAATGACTATTAAATAACTTTTCTGCACTACATTTTTTCAGCTTTTTAGTGTTTAGTATGCCCTATTTGAGATTTTTTCAGGCTTAATTCTTTTATAGAATCATTCACAGTGGATATAATACGATTTATTTGATGTAGATTATTTAATGTAAAAATAAAACCAAGATCTCAAATGGTCTAAATTAAGCACAAATATAAAATACAAATCACAAGAGAGACACAAGACTGCAGCTGTAGCATAATGTATCTCTTCTTAGTAAACACTAAGTCAGTCAATAATAATAATAATAATCAGTGATCAATAATGTAAAGTAATAATACTTCTGGTAGGCTCTGGCTCACAAGGTGCTTGAGGTGCACAGACCCCAGTACACCATACATGCCTGCAAGTCTAGTAGATATCAAAAAAAGAATTAAAACTAAAGAGAGAGACATGTAACACAGACAACATGTAAAACCAAGAGCTAATCACCAACCTTTTTTCCCGACTTGAACATACTCATTTTCAAACAAGTCTACAAAGAGTTGGAAAAGAAAGAAAAAGAAAGAAATTAATCAGTCTGGCTGCGACTCCATTTTCAAACTAATGTTATCTCTATGATTTACAAATACAGAGACGGTAGAAACGTTTCTATGTCAAGCATAAACATTACACTGTCACAATGTCAATATCTGGACTTTAAAGAGATATTGTTTGAGAAAACCCAGACAACTGGGAGCACAGGCTGATATGAGACCAGCGTGGCTTATACGGCATTAAAACCCTGTGTCCATTAGCTAAGCAAATTTATTCCTGATTATCTACTGTTAGCAAAAGAAATGTGCATAGGCTTAATATCACAAAGCTGTTGAATGATTATTGTAAGCAGTGACCCTAGTTTGTTTTATTTATTTTAATTACCAATCATACATTATATGCTAAACATTTAACATAAGGAGTCATTTAAAACAATAATATCTAATGTGCATCTGTTTTTTGCATTGATTAAACAAACAAACTATAATGTTCATTTCCAAGCTTTAGACATGCTAGTAGGAACATGTTGTCCTCTGTACTAGCTTATGCTAAGCTACAACATATTCACCGCACAGACTCAAGAGAAACGCTAATAATTTTTATCAAACTCTTTGAACAAATTAGAAAATGTACCTAATGAGAAACTATTTTGAGTATGATGGCAAATGAAAAAGTACATTTGCACTTTTCCTAAATACCTGGATGGATGTGTGCATGGTCATCAATGCCCAACTGCCCAGTGGTCAAATTCAGCTCTGGGTACGCCTGTCTCTGAGAGGTTAACACAAGTACGTATTTCAAATCCACTGTGCACTTCAGAGAGAGAACTCACAAGATCACTACAGGACAAACACACAAAGGACTTGCTAACACCAGCAAACACAAACACACACATACAGGCAAACACCAGACAACCAGGTGGGTCTTACCAGCTGTGGGATGTCTCTGACGTTGAGGGGAACTTGTATGAGACCCCAGTGGCTCCTTACACTAACGTGCTCACTGCTATCGTGGTTGGGGTTCCGCAAACTAATTAACACCTGCGTATAAAAACATTCATGTAATATAATCTAGTTAATTTCCTTTTCTTAAAATTCCAGCGCCTCTTTAACACAAAATAAAAACAGTGAATACCCTGAACAACAAGGAATCTACTTACCTCCAGAAAGTCTTTGGGAGCATAAACAGGCCTGAAGCGACTTAAATCTGCAGAGAGATATAAACATTTTATAGTACTGTTCATATGATGGCAGAGGATGTATTCTCCAGCTGGCAATTGTATGCTGTGTTTACATAGGCATTTTCAGAACGAGTTTAAAATCTAGACTACACAGATGTATCCAGTCATGAAATTCATATCGTCAACTTGAGCTTTGTTGACTTAATTTGCACAGTCAGAGCTGACAGCTTTTACAGAAGTCGAAGGAACAGCGCAGGACAGCTCAGGCACGTTCAGCCAGTTTTAAGTGGAACTTCCATCTAACGTTTGCGTGGCAAAGCAGTAAATTCAAGATCTGTGTCATCCCCAGGACGAGGGACCATTAAGGTTTTGGGCGGAAGGAGGGGTGTAGCTTCATCCAAGGAGTCTGGACAGCTTCTATATTCACACAGTCCAATGTGTTTATAGCCAGCGGACAGCACACAGCCTCAAATGTTATTATACAGCGTTAAGCTGTGATAGTATTGTTAGGACACAAAGTTACCGTGTTCTTTGTGCATGTACAGTACTAACTTGAACTGATAATGTTTTATTCACTGAGAGACAAAAACCAAGGAAAATATTAACATACTGCATACTTTCCCCTTTACAATGTACCTTTGACAGGGAGCTGAGAGGATAACTAAGAAATGCCCCATTGTAGCAGCTCTTTGTGTTAGTTAGTCTTGTGGTCCTGTGCAGATCAAGATGTATAGTAAATGTGTCTGTACTGTTGCACAATAGATACCGCTTTTTCATTCTTGCCCAAAAGTCTTGATTTAGACATTTAAAGTGTGATTTAAACAAGTAACTACATCTGGAAACTCTGGTATCTACATTTCAGATGTTGTGGTGTAGCGCAAAACCCTTAAGAAAGCCTTCACTGGATAGATACAGGTTAGTATGCAAGCATGGAAGTAGATGTGGTGCAGATATGTTAAGCTGATGTTAAATTACTGATGCACCAGTGCACAGACACATCAACACTAATCTTTCATAAAAGGCAGATTGCTCTTAGGCCAAACCCCTGGATAATGTCTTGAGACCTGATTCATCTGTGCCCATCTCGTTCCATTTGTTGGTTAGCTCCTTCTGCTCCAATGCGGGCCTCTGTGGAGTGGGCGGAAAGAGCGGATATCAACAAACAAATGACATGCAGCCAAAACAGAACCAATCTTGAACATGTCACAATGGAAATGTACTTCTTTGGTCATAAAAACAATCATGCGCACACAGCCAAATAATAATACTGATGAATAGATTTCCAACAGCACTGCCTGCTTATCACCAGTCTAAAGCTGCAGAATCATTGTTAACTCTCTCTGAGAAGGGCTTAACTAGCTTGGTTTCTTTAAACTTTAAACACAGTTTAACCACAATTCATCTGTTAGTCTGTTTGCAGTTAGATAGATAAACACGCTATGCAAAAGGATGCTAATTAAATATCACAATGTGGGAAAAAAACACTCCCCTGAAGGCCCTTGCATTAGAAAATATCTTGCCTGAGAACTTGAATTAAAAGCCTCCCTGTGACCCTAAACAGGATACGCAGTTTAGTTAAAGGATGGATGAATGTAAGTACAGTGGTGCTTTAAAATTTGCGAACGCCCCATAATTTCCTCTGTTTTTGCATAAATATGACCTAAAACATGATCACATTATTAAGTCCTACAACGTGATAAAGGAGCCCAATTAAACAAATGAGACAAAAAGTACACTTGTTTGTTCATTTACTAAGGAAAATTATTGAATCATTCATATTTGTATGTGGCAAAAGCATGTCATGTATGCTTGTAGTACTCCAGTCACAAGGCTAGCGCCACGGTAACATCTAAGGCAAACCAATGCCTCTCTTGCAGTAACTAATATCAACGTTCTTGAGTCCACCGTGAGGAGAACACTGAACAACAATGGTGTGAGTTGCAAGGAGGAAGCCACTACTCTCCAAAAATAACATATCTGCCCATCTAGTTTGCTCATGTGGATAAGCCTGTTGGTACAATGTTCTGGGAACAGATGAGACCAATGTAGAACTTTTTAGCTTGAATGAGAAACATTATGTTTGACAAGGACCAGATCCCTAGATATAGAAGAGTTGTGACACTCAAGGGGACAAACATTATGTAGTTTCAAATAGTTCCAAAAGGTTGATTGAAATCCACTGAGAAAAACAGTATTTAGCAGAAAAAAATACTTAACAGCCTTATAAATTAATTATTTGTATTAAATCAACGACTGATTGCAGGTTTGTGCAGCTTTTTTCCCTTAATAAGTGAAATCATCATTTAAAAACTGCATTTCTGTTTTGACTTGGGTTATCTTTGTGTAATATTAAAATTTGTTTGATGATCTGAATCATTTAAGTGCGACAAATATACAAGAAAAATTTTAAAAAATCATGATGGGGGCAAATACTTTTTCACAGCACAGTAGCCATGACTGACAATATTTTAGTTACCTTGCGGGCCAGAGGCACTCCCAGCTCTGTACTCATGCTGTTCAAACTTTTGAGGACACGTTTCTCCCAGTTGGCCTGTGTAAGAGAACACACACATCTGGCTTCAGATACTGTGTCACAAATAACTGACTGGTATGATCTGTATATTTATCAGACAAAAACACAAGCTTCATAGAGGTGGAAAAAGAAAAAGTGAAGAGTGAGGGAGACAAAAGGAGACAGACCGACCTGTGCCTTCTGCATGTAGGCCAGCGGCTCTTTGAGATGCTCTGGAGGAGCCGCGGGATGGCTCGGAGGAAGCTGGCTGGAAAAACCAAACATAAGAACGGGGATAAGGAGTGTAATAGTACAATAGAGGTGATCAAGAAAATATATAAAAATGCCAAAGTGTTTTTCCTGAAAGACTGACAGCTTTGATGGACTGAAGCCAACAAGGACAACAACAAACAACTAAACTTCAAAAAATAAGACTGCTTAAAAGAAGTACTGTCAAACAAAAGGCAAATAAAATGTCACCATTAGTGCCCTGCACATGTAACTGATGAGTCAGGACACATCAGCACAAGATGTAGCAATTGTCTCTTGACTTTTCAGCACTAAGTATGCTCGGGGCATACTGAATGACTCAAGGTCTCAGTTCATTAAACAGAGTTCAGCCTAATCTAAACACCTATAAGAGCATATAGGGCTGACTAATGATCAAAAGAAGGCATTAGTCAGTGTTATAAGCCAACCTTTAAAAGCAAAGCTTTAAGCATCCTTTATGCGTCTGAGCCTCGAGAGAGAGAAAGGAGGGTATGTACCCTTAAAGGTAAATGTGTTAAATGAAGAACAAATAGTTTTCCAGCTATGCAGTTATTTGATTCTAATATTATTAAAGAGAACTAAAAGGGCACATAAATCTTGATTATTATAGATCAGAATCAGAAATAGGTTTATTGTCAAGTTGACTTTTACATACAAGGAATTAGCCTCAATTTTAGTATTTTTGTGAAATAACAGTAAACATATTAACCCAATTATACCAAGCTGAGAAGGTGACAGATATAATGTGATCTATGTGCTGAATTGATTTGAGGTCAGAGCATAAGGTCAGCCTGTGCTGCAATTCATCTGTTGAAAACACATACTGTACATTTCTCTGTGTGTTGCAGAGAACAATGTGAAGTGTTTGTACAAAACACACTGTCTGTTCTGTCTTGCCCCTTTAATTACTCTTAAAAAAAACAATAACAAAAAACTAGAAAACGTAGGCTACTGAAAAACCTACACACTCACATTGACAGTATATTCACCATATGAAGAGCTACCAGCCATCTTGGTTGTAAGGAGATGGCTCAAAAGTTTTTTATACTTTGCAGTATGTATGAAACCATAAAAATGCAGTTGTTGCGTATTTATATTGACTCTTACATCCCACCAGAGAATAAAACATCATTGAAATCATTTTTGCATGTGCTGTTTACATGTAGTTTGCAACTGGATATGACCCAAATGCAAAACACAATAATCAAAAGTTGACTGGATCCTAATAGGTGTCTGAGTGTATCCGCTGTGTTTATGTGCGTCATTGCTTCACACAAACACAACTTCAGACTGTCACTTACACATGCAGTTCTCTGTATACAGCATTCTGTAGCTTTCGTTCCCAGCCTGTAAAACATTAAAGTGGGTTATTGTCGCTAAAGGGACACGAAAGTGATTATTATTATTATAAGTTTATTATTATGTTATTACAATAAGGGGTTGACTGTAGCTGTGTATCTGTTAAAGAAGCTGAAAATTAATCACCTCAGATTAATGACTCACCTGATGTTTTGAGAAAACTGCGTACGTCCTCTTTAAGAGACTCCAGTTTTATCTCAGGTTGGTGTAAACACTCCTATACAACAGTCAGGAGACAATAAAGTTGGACATTTTATAGGTTACACAGCTTGTATGCAGTGTTTTTACATTAAGATTAACTTAACTACACGTAAAAAATCAGCTATTAGCGACACTGAGACATGAGCTTGACAGTCTCATCGTTAGCCACATGCTAGCTTAGCCACTCACTTTGGCTTGTCTCTCTATCTGAGAGTGTAAATGGCTTCCTTTCAGCCGCTGGACGATCTGAGCGATGGTCAGAGATAACTCCGTGCCTTCATCCATCCTCCTTCTCGAGGCCTGTTAATGTGGATTTACACCTAAAGCTGAAGTCTTTGATTTACTGTACACTAGCAGTGACCGGCTGCTGTGCAGGATACCGGCGACGCAACAGCACTAGCCCCCTGCAGAGGTTACTTAGCAACTGAGCAGGACGAGGAGGACGGTCAGTGAGCGCGCAGGGGAAACAACAACCTGGTACTATGGTTCCGACCTGAAACTATGACAAATTTCATATAATTTTAACATTCTTGGTTAAACAAAAATACTATTTATTTTTATTAAACACGATGCTGACCATTAAGCATGCTGTGTGTGATTTTTGTGTGACGTCACTGTTTAAATGTAAGAAAATAGGTTACATACAATTCACACTTAATATCACAGTTGAAACTCCCATGTTACATCTGTGGTGGGATGAAACTGAGTACATTTATATAACTACTGTACATCTACTGTTACCATTTTGTGCTTCCCCAGTTCGCAAATGTGCTGTGAACATATATATATTTTTATTTCACACGTAGGCCACTTTAGGCTGACATTTCCCAGAAGAAGTCCATCAGTAACACATCTTTAACTGAAGTGGCCCATATCCTGATACTATCTGGGACTTTATACTTCACAACAAATACACTTTAGAGTGGATTTTTAATCCACTTCATATAGTGTATAACCATTGTAATATAATTTTATGTGGTCAGATCATTTTATACACTGTACATTATAAAACAGTAACGGTAAAACAACTAATTCTAACCTCAGCCAACTTACTTCATAAGTTTTTGCACCTTTCCTAAAGTAAGATTTTGAATTCATAACTTTTTTATTGTAGGCTAATGGAGTTGCTTCTTTTACTTTAATAAAATCAGAGTGGTTCTCGCACCACTAACAAAATCCCATTGTACAGAAGCTGAAAATGAAAGAATGACCCACATATCAGTTCATTATCACACAATAATTACTACGTGACCTTTTGCAGAGGGTGGTATCATATTCTGAACATGTGACTGATTCCAAAATATTGGAGTTGGCGTTGTTTGGGCGGTAATGACAGCCTATCTCTCTCTCAGAACAATTACAGCTTGAATCAATAATCTTATCTAATAATAATCTAATGCCTCAGCGGGCAATATCATGCGGTGAAATGCCCCAGAGAACCATGGACATGTATCCTGCATACAGAACTGGCACCAGGATCTTACATTTTACATTAGTTTAACTCAAACACCTTCATATCTGGATTCAATATTTCCTTTAAGTGATCCGGGAAATAAGATATTTGAGGTATTAACAAGGAATTAATACGGATAAAAAAGAACACTTAGTACAAGCCATTATACTGCAAACTTTACGCCGTGCAGCATCTTTACGGCCACAATAATTAATGACTGAGTGTTTAATAATTAAAAAAAACGGAGAGGCTGACTTGCACAGTCCCTGAAGGCGGGCTGAGCCTTCAAGAATGTGTCCACATGTCGTCAGTAGCTGGAAATGCTGAGCATTAGTAGGGAGCAGCGCACCAGATTGAGAGGCGCACGGAAACTTGTAGATAACACCACTGCAGTATTTTCATGTCTCATTTCTTCTTTGTAAAGTCGACCGAGTAGTTATTTAGAATTTTATGAAATCCCTTCATTTGGGACAATTTTTTTTTTCCAAGAGCATGACGAGTATTAATCATTCATGACTGAATTGACTTAAGGCTATAGGAGAGAAATCGAAATGGAGACGTTTACCATCCACGACATGCTTCTGAATTCAACTGATCTGAACAAGATTTTATGCAATTTTGGGATCAAGAACATTTCAGAGTGTGAGATTGAGCAGAACGCCTCACTCGAGCCTAAAGGTACAGTGAATTTACTATTTTACATTACTATCAAATGTTATGCAACATCCTGTCGAATAGTGGCCAATTTTATTCAGACTTTTTGTGTTTCATTTTATTTAAAGGCAACCATTTGTGCCAAAAGAACAACTGCTTGAGGCATTTTTTTTGTCTGTGCGCATTACGCATATGGCTCAAGTCCTCCGTGAAGCTAATGTATTCTGCTGTATGTTAGTATGACACATCTGCTGTCACTGTACAATAGTTCAGCCAGTGTCAAGTGAACAGAACTGGCATCCTACACTTCACGACCTCAGAACAAACTCCAATAGCACGAACTTAGTAGATTTATGTGGATAAAACTCAACAAGAATGTTTTTAAGAATTTTAGTGATATTTCAAGAAATAATAAAAAATACTCTTCTGCACATAGTTTATGTCAAATTACTGTAGCCTTTATACTGTAAGTGGCTATATGGGAATAGTCTACTTAAATAGAGATTTTTACTTATAGAGTAGAAATGAACATGATGTGTGGGAGAGAAAAGGTAAAGGGGAGAATGAGTCAGTATTAATAACACATATTAAGAGTGACATGAGCTTGTTTGTGTGTCTGTCCCCCCCCCCCCAGATATCAACCAGACAGTGCGAATCGTCCTCTACAGCCTCATCTTCCTCCTCAGTGTCCTGGGCAACAGCCTCATCATTGCAGTGCTTGTGAGAAACCGGCGCATGAGAACCGTCACCAACCTCTTCCTGTTGTCTCTGGCCATCAGCGACCTGATGGTCTCGCTGGTCTGCATCCCCTTCACCCTCATCCCCAACCTCATGAGGGACTTCATCTTCGGCACTGGAATATGCAAACTGGTCATGTACTTCATGGGTGAGTGAAATGATGGTAACAGGTGGTTTTTAAAAGGGTTTTTGATTTTTTTTTAAAGATTTTGAAACACTCACTGTGTTTTCAGGTTGAATCCTCAATTAGAATTAAATGTCTCAGTTTTTGTAAAACATTTAGTCATTTGATGGACATTTCTATCCAAAGTATAACACACACACAGACAGGAGCAAAGCTTTTGAGATGCTGAGTCAAAAATGTGATATTTCACCCACCCAAAAAGAGTTTTCCTGGTTTAGTGTACAGTAACTAGCAGTTTGTCAAATTTCTGAATCCCAGTTTGAGTTAAATATGTTTAACACTACTGCTTCTTCCATCGCTTAATATTTCTATCATGTCCACTGCAAAATGATTAAACTCTCTGTGTCCATGGAGAAATATTACCATGTTTTTTATTGCATTGGTAATTGTGTTATATGTTGGGGAGAGGATAA
The DNA here is from genome assembly GCA_032362345.1 of Sandelia bainsii. Lineage (NCBI taxonomy): Eukaryota > Metazoa > Chordata > Actinopteri > Anabantiformes > Anabantidae > Sandelia > Sandelia bainsii. The sequence goes on from JAUMHL010000011.1 coordinate 8,041,616, forward strand.
ATCAAGTTATCATATCCTGTACCGTGTCCTGTGCAAAGTTCATTTGCCCGTCTCCCGGCACTTTAATGAGCTCGAGCTAAAAATGAGCTAAAAACAGTCCTGTCACAGGAACCACATTGTTTCAAAGTGTAGATTTACCTGAAGCTCGTTGTCATGGCTGTGGTTTCTCGTCCATAAATAATAAGCAGCAAAATGACGGCCGGTGTGAGGTGTCAACAATAAATAAATAAATAACAAAACCATATGGAAATAATATATAATATAATCTGTACAAATATCACATCAACCTGAGGTCAACTAAGATTAAAAGACCTTCTCCAGCCAAAACTGTGTTTAGTTTAAACCTGGATGAACTTTACTGTGCAGGATGTTTGTGCAGAGTTTGACACTAGATAAAGGTTCGACCGATCAATCAATTAGTCAATCAATCAAAATGTATTTATATTGCACATTTTGTGCAGATTCACACTATTCACAGATAAAAACAGAGGTGTATAACGTTCACAAACTCAATACTCAAGTAAAAGTGTAAGTACTTTCCCAGAAAAATACTCCACTACAAGAAGAAGTACCTTTTAATTTTTCTACTAAAGCACAACCTCTAAATGTTACTTAAAGTAAAAAAGTAACTAAGAAAACTGTGTATTTAAACACTGTAGAGTTTGGTGCTGACGATAACATGAATGTAGAAATCTTGTTCAGATTTGTTTGACAAACTCTCAAAGGTTAAAATTATGACTCAAATGTTTAGTAACTTACAGACTGTGGAACAAAAACAGCAGTTGGTAAAGATGAGGCTGATTTTAGCCAGCTTATATAGTGACAGGAGGTTAATACATATTGATAAGCCAAAATGTTATTAATATATAATGATATTTATAAGAATCTAATCACGCAAATAGTAACTAATGATGTTAGAAATAAACAAATCTTAGAGATGAAGAGAGAAAGATGCGATTTGTGGTCATTTTAATTAGATTAGTGGAGGAAAAACATTTTTGTGTTCATTTCTCCCACCACACAAAGAAAAGCAACTAATTTACAGTAATTTTGTGTATAAAATCAAATTAAAGACAGAGTATGCCAAACCAAAAAGCCTACTTCTTTAGTTTAGACTTCCCACTTGTGAACTGTAGTGGGGGTGAGACAGCCACATACAAGGTGTAAAAATCTGCCAATTGTGCTACAGAAAACATTTAGTTTAAATTTAATTTTTTTTTTTAATTCCCCAGTTTTGTCGGTGCAGTCATTACAGATGGTGTACCTTTGCCAATATTTCATTCTCATCCAATTAAAAGCCCGCTAGGACATATTATTTTCATTTTTCTCCCTACTTCCTGTTGCTCTGCTTAGCTGTTCAGTGAGTTCAGAGTGCTGTCCTCCAGGATTATTACCTCATTTGTCCGTGTGTTTATCTGTTTCTGTGTTGCTCCTCTCGGATTGTACACAGCGATAATATGAATGTATTTATAGTGCTTCTTGTTATTGTTACTGAGTGTGTTAACGGTGATGTGGTAACGGTGCAGGATGTACTATGTCACAGCTCGGCAGTTAAATTTAATGTGACAAAACAATGTGCCATTGGATCACAAGCATTTCAGTAAACACAGTGACAGCGTGATCCAGCAACCAAAGGCAAGAGGCAGAAAAACCAAGATGATTGGGAACATTACCTAATTAAAGGAGTAGTTCCAACCTTCAAAAGCATGGTTCTGTGCAAGGGTTAAAATACACCCGGTTTAGATTAACTAAAAGCTGCTGGCTGTAGCTTCATATTTATTGCAGCTACGTAAATGAGAGTGATATAAATGTTCTCAATCTTCTCATTACCTTTCACCAAACACGGCAGATGTGCCAGACCATTTGTTAGCCAGACTTCCATGTTACAGTAAAATATGTTTATTCTCTTTCTTGTTGAACTTTAGATAAAAAAAAATCAAAACAACTGTCGTGTCTGGGTAGCGTTAAGTATGTAGCTTGCAGCTCTTTAGTTCAATCACTATATGTAAACACAATATGTAGTTTTTACAATTTGTTTTGTACCTATTATCAAAACAAGATAAAGCAGAAGTTTATGAGCTTTAAATGTGTTGGTAGGTGTATTTTTATCCTTTGGACAGACAGGTTAGCTGTTTCCAGTGTTCATGCTAAGCTAAGCTCTTCTTACATGAGAGTGGTATAATTTTTCAAGTAAGCTAAAAAGTATGTTTCTAAATAATAGTTTATTTCTTTAATGTGAGATGTATATGCAGAATAATGCAGTTTTGTGTGTGCCTTTAGTTTATTTCAATTATATTTGCACCTTTATTAGATATTTTACATTAGTTTTGAAAAAAATGAGCTTAACACTGACACTTAAAAGTGACCTAAAAGTTATCTATGTCTGGACTTTCTGATTTATGCAGGTGTCTCAGTAAGCATTTCCACCTTCAACCTGGTGGCCATCTCTCTGGAGCGCTACAGTGCCATCTGCAACCCACTGACGTCCAGGACGTGGCAGACTAAATCTCACGCCGCCAAGGTCATCACTGCCACCTGGGTGGCTTCTTTCATCCTGATGCTGCCCTACCCCATTTCTAGCACCATCAAGCCTTTCACCCGCCTCAACAACAGCACCGGGCATATGTGCCGTCTGGTGTGGCCAAACGACATCATCCAGCAGTCCTGGTGAGCTAAGAATAATTGTTTTAGGGTGTGTTGTACTTTTACACCGTGATGCACTCACAGATTGTGTGGCAGCAAAAGTAGTCCACTGCTAATTTCAGATGGCTTTCCATTGATTTTCTTAGTCTGGCGATGCTGGTGAGAGACAGCCACTCAGGGAAATCGTCTGGCATGCCACAAAACCAAGCCTTCAAAATAAAAGCACACAATTGTCAATCATGCTTAACTGCTGTAATAATAGTAAAGCATTTGAATTAAATTAGAGTGAACAGTGAATCGTCTTTAACATCAGCTTAGCACCGCAAATGTATCTCTCGCAGGTATGTGTCTCTGTTGTTGATGCTCTTCCTAATACCCGGGATCGTCATGATGACAGCCTACGGACTCATCTCCCTAGAGCTCTACCGGGGCATCAAGTGTGAGTTGTCCACTAGGAAATCTGGCAGAGGTATAAACATAAAACATAAAGTGATCAAAAGCTACATTTTATAATAGTAGCTTTCATAATAAATATGACAACAACTCCACCACCAAGCCCATTTCTTATTATTCAAGATGTAAAAAGTGAATGATTTTTAAGCAAATTCTAATCAAACTAAATACAGAATTTGAATGGGGACTATATGGTGGATTAATATGCATTTAATGTTATACTGAGTATTTCTGGCAAGAATTGTTGGCAATAAGAAAAATATTAAATTTCACTTGACTTACTGCTTAGCTTACTTACTTTATCATAATACTGACACCAAACATTAGTTAAATATAAAAAAAAAAAAAAAAAAAGCACTGGATTTTGAAATTCTATTCTTGAGTGACATGACTGCCACTTTTAAAATCATATAAGCACTGTCCCTGAATTTTATATGCTGCTGATAAAACTGCACTTCTGTGTTTTCTTTTCACAATCTGTCCCATGACAGACAGACAATCCAGCACGGGCAGCATCAAGCCAGGTGACAGCGATGGCTGTTACCTGCAGCCGTCTAAAAAGAGGAGCTTCACAGTGAGTACAGGCAGCTCCAGCAGCAAGCCCATGGTGGGACGTTTGTGCTGTAGCAACTCCACAGCCAACCTGATGGCCAAGAAGCGCGTGATCCGCATGCTCTTGGTCATTGTCTTCCTCTTTTTCCTGTGCTGGACTCCTGTCTTCGTGGTCAACGCATGGCAGGCTTTTGACCGCCGCTCGGCCTACCGTCTGACAGGGGCGCCCATCTCCTTCATCCACCTGCTGTCCTACACCTCGGCCTGCGTCAACCCCATTATTTACTGCTTCATGAACAAGCGCTTCCGCCAGGGCATGCTGGCCACTTTCACCTGCTGCAACTGCTTCAGGAGGAGCGGAGGAGTGAGCAGCAGCTTAGGGAGGTCATCCGGAAGCGGAACGGCCAAGGGGGAAATGGGCAAATCAAGAGCAGGGCCAAAGATCACTGAGCAGAATGGTCATACTCCACCGAGCGGAGCCAGCACCCACTTTACCTACACTGGCATCCGTGCGTCAGCCTGGAGTGAACTGACTTGAACTGGACTGATACATCTGTGTAAGAACACCTACCGGAGCGCGAACACTTTGTGGTGTATTGTTTTAACGTAAAGCCCTCACAGTGATTATAGGAGTAGTTTATGAGCAGCTACGTTGCTTTAGCTTGACATGTGATGTAACATGGGTACAGAAGTTCTCTCACAGCAGATCAACACAACCAGATGTTTCCCTGAAGCTTGTAGTGTCCACAGTGGATGACGGATGCCTGATCATATAAAACCATGAAGGGCCTGGAGTCTGACAGACAGGCAGGGCTTTTATAAAGCTGAACATTGATTAATGTAGTTTGCTCTTCTCCATATATCCTCTTTAAACTCATTTTAGCTCATTCTCTACCATAGGCTGCAAAGTTAGTATGTTATTACTTTACAAAATACTACAAAAACTAACAAAAAACAAATCACACTTTGAAACTCAACCTTTAAGCCAACAGGGATAATAAGGTGCTCAAAAACAAAACAAAACAAAAAATTATTTCATCGCAAACTCCATCTGGTAAAGACCATGTGATATGATCAAAAGCTCTTAAACAGCTACTAAATGGACCTCGAGGTGAGTTTGTTTTGTCAGCTGCTGTTTTCAAGGTCACGAATCAACCAGTGTCAGATCCTTAACTCTGTGTTATGTACTTAACACTATACGCTTTCTCACAACACTACTATCGACGCACCCTTTGCTTTCAGTTCATCAAACCTTTATAACTTTACTTCACTGTATGTTCTCCTATTGCAAATTAAAGCAGAGCCTGATAACATTCAACAACTATCTGACAACTGTGCCACGGTTGTTACCTCTCCGCACTAGCTCCATACTTACTTTTTCAGAACTTATTCCTTTGATTTTCATTGACAACTCAAGTTTGTGACTTCCTGTATGGAAAATAACAGCAACGTAATAACTCGTCTTAAAGTTACACATAAAAAATATCAGTGATCATAATCTGCAAAAAATTTAGCTCAATGGTTGACAATTATTCTTATATTTGTAACCAAACTTTATCATTTTCAGCAGCGGCTGCTTGCCACACTTGTACTTTTACCGTATTCAGTAGCTTCAAAACAACCCTTCAGTGCACAAATAATTCTGCACTTGTCCTTGACCCACTCCGTGTATGTGTACCCAAGGGAGTTGTACTGTGTGTACTATAGGAACTGGAGGGGGTTTATCATTTTCATGGGACTTTAAACACCTGTGTCCACTGTCCGAAAAGAGCACATTCCCGGCATTACCCACCTGATTTCCACTGATTCATACTGTTAAATATAGCAGCTTCAATGTAGCAACATTTGTGTTCTTGTATGTGTGTGTGTTTGCAGTTTCAGTTGCATGGCTTCAGCATCGGTGTGAAAGGTCTCACTTTGGGATCTGACTCATTAATGGAAAACATTTGGATAATGTATGTGTTTTGCAGCATGATAGTGTGCCTATCTTGACGAATCCCGTTGAACCTGAGGGCACATGAGTGAATGTAAAAACCTAATTCCAGTGACTTTGCTGGTTTGTTTTGTACGTCTGACAGTGGTTCTGGGAATGGCATTGTGTTCTCTGACAAACTATGACCCATCCGTGGAAAAAACTGCCTGGTTGACCATATAAAGAGCCAGTGTTTCGACTGTGTGGGCAAAGACTTAGCAACTTGGAGCTTTTAACGGCTTTAATAAAAGTGGATCTAGAGGATAGAGGGCATTAGGGCCCAGACATGTGGTGGAAAGAAGAAGGGGAGTCTCCTGGGATTTCATCCTGGGGTTAAGAGCTAGGTTATTCATTTGTACTTATTTTCTGCTATAACTCAAATTAAAAGAATTGGACTAAAAGTGCACTTGCTTAAGCTTCTCGTGAAGATTAAAAACATACACAAAGTGAGATCTTATATCACTTTTTTATTTCTCATTTTTATGCCAATATTGCAAGTTTTTTTCTTTTTTTCTTCTTTTAATGACATACAGATTTGAGCATGATCTGGAGCTGCAATATGTACAAAAACAAACTAACATATGTTATCAAAAAACCGTCCCCCTTTGTTTTGACGTTATTGCTAAATGTTACAAACGGCACAGGTTTCTACCATCAGCAACCCTTTGAGCACTGAGTATACTACCACAATGACACCTCTGCTTACCATTTACTAGAATAACACAGATACAGTGAGAGTGAACAATAGCGAAAGGACATGGAGAAGAAGAGGAGGAGGAAAAAGACCAAAACAAAGTGATCCGACTGTAGCAAAGCTAAGCATAACAGGCTGTTAAAAAACAAAAAAGTAAGGGAAAGGTGAGGAAACTCCAAATGTACATACATAAACATGAGTGACAAAGAGTAAAGATTAAATCTGTGAGAGAGAAACAAAGGTTAGCACTCTTTAGTGCAAACAGCCAAATAGTCTAAAGGAGAAGTAAGGCTGAGTGCGACAGAGAAGGGCTCCACACTTTTTTTTTTTTTGAGGAAAAAAAAAAAACTTGTTTAAAGCTGCCTCTCACTCTGCCCTGTTTTGTTTAGCAGTGCATGAAAACTACATTATAAAAGACATTTGGCATATTAGAGGATACATACATTGTTCAGAGCTCCTTATATCAAAAAACAAACACAAGAACAGCTGCTTTTGGAAGAGTAAAACAAATGTGACCAGACACGAGAGAGAGAAAGAAACCAGTTACGATGACATCGTGTAAAAGCACTGCAAATGCTAACGAGACTGTGTTTTCTTTTTTTTCTCTATGAAAGCTTTGTTGCCAGGTTAATACAGCGTGAGTTTAAGAAGGCATGTGACTTTTTTTTTTTTTGACCCCTTTTGACAGTTCATCCCCTTTATGAGTGAGGCATGTTATCAAGTTCTTCTGTATCCAATCCCTTTAAACTCCAGACGTTTAAAGAGGAAAAAAAATAAACTGTAAACCAGCTCAGATTGTCAAGGCGACACATTTTTTACAAGCATGCATCACCCCCTTTATTAGTTTGAGTAAATGTAACAAAGCTGCTCTGAGGAGAAGAAGCGCAGCCAGGGGTGTTTAGCCTAAAAGAGGCAACTCAACATGTAAACAAAAACCCAAAAATATCCAAGCTCGAGGGGGGGCGGGGTGTGATGCTAATGCAGAGGCTATGTAAAAAAAAAACTTGCTGAATTTAGACCTAGTATACATAGAAAAACACTCAAGTTAAAAATCTACAGTTAAGATTTTGTGACCTCCATCCTGCACAGTAAAGGGTTCAGATGGGCCTGTGGCTTGTCACAAAAGTTTAAGTTTGAAGACGCAATTATTCAGTTTTGATGCTACACTACCTGCTGCAGCACCGACTACTCGGCAACTCCAGGACAGACGGAAAGTGGCCTCTTTGAAAAAAAACATACACTCCCAGGCCAACCTAGGCAGCACGGGCAATAATGCACTTTTCTTTCTTTTTGACGTAAGACAAGGGGAGACTTTGTGCCAATAATTTAAAAAATATCAATATTACAATATAAAACATTTAACATTAATGACGGACAGGTGGGCAAGGGTGGCGAAATGGGAGCATAACTTAATTTTTACACTGAAAGTGGGGTGTAATCGAATCCTTTTTTCTTCCTATTTCAAGGTTTGTTTGTAAGAAAATTCTGAAATGCTTCATTAAGCAGACATTCAGGTTACAGTACTGTTGTTCTTTTTCCCGGAAGTGTATACAGTTGTACTGTAATACTAAGCTCACAAGTATTGCCTTAGAACGTTCACCCTCAATTATCAGACATTTGGATTCAGGTGGAAGACAGATAAACCCCAATGAAGCTCAATTTTTCTTTCATTTTGGTGAGCGGTTTTTAGAAATGGAGCGAGTCCATTTTTCCATTACAGCGACTACACATGACAGACGCACGCACACACACACACTTGCTGGCTGGTGAACTAGTGCTCAGACAACAACGATGAAATGACCTGTACAATATTGCTGTTATGTTTGGAAATGCACATTTTCAATAACACACGTTTAGAAGGCCTTTACGCGGTTGCCATGAACACAGACAAGTGCAACTACTTGGACAGTGAGCTTACAATGTACACATGCTTGTTTCTGCCAACAGAATTAACCACAGGTGATTTGTTTGATTGATTTTTTTCCTTCCTTTTTAAGAGGAAAAGAGTTTACAGCGCTTGTGAGACATTGTACCAAAAAGTGAGAAGGTGCCAGGCACCACATGACAGCAAAGGAAAAGAGGGTTTATTGTACTTGTACACTAGAAATGAAGGCTGAGAGATCTTTCAGAAGGCTGCTTTGCTTTGCATGACAAGGTGGAGCTGAAAACAGCAGAGCTCCTGCAGTAAGAAGAGAGGCATTAGCTTGTTTTTGTGCTATGCACGGGTTCTTCCAAGGTGAGTGAACAGCAGATATGAAAATGGAGAAGTGTTTATTTTTCTCATAACTGAAGTTATCAGTAAGGCCACATTAAATTGAGTGTCCGTCTTTCAGAAAACCACTGGAGTTAACCACACACACACACACAACACACACACACACACTGGAAGACACCTTGCTAGGTGCAGTTTGAGAGACGAGTTTCACTATGTTATCTGATACGTTAACAGTGACCAATAGAGCGACAGATACAGGATATGTGATTGGTTTGACTGTGTACACAGTAAAAATATACAGTACTAAGGCTATCCTTTTAAGTCAATGACTACGCTTATCACATTAGTCTGAAAATGACAAACTGACTTGTTTTCGTAACCGTGGAAGTCTAGTTTTTGATGTATTCTGCAAATGTTGCTATGGCTCCGTATGAGATGTACTGATGTGTTTAACTTTCCAAAGGAGACATAGCGCACATAGAGTATTGCAGGCAAGGCAGAGGCGTTGCTTAAAGCTTTTCTTTTTAAAGACTTCATAAAAACCAATGATAAAAACTAGGCCCTCTGAGGTTATTCCCCAATTTTAAAAACAAACAAACAAACAAAAATGACAACCTTCTTTTATGTCAATAAACAACCCAGACTTCAGATTTTTCCCCACAGTATTATAACAAAAGTTCAATCCAAAGACTGAAAAAGCAGGCGTTTGTAGTAAGGTTGCAGTAACATACAGGTTGGGATTTTGGACCTCAAAAGGGGGAAAACAAAGCCCAAGCTCAGAGGAAGAATAGAAACTATTTGGTAACAAAAGTGTACTATATGTTTAATACAAAAAGGTATGGAGAAAAATGTACCTTTACTAAAGCTTATACAAGATCCTTGGTCCATAAAAACTATGTTATCGTCACGTTTTATGTGTGTCCCTCTGCATCCTTGCACTCCCTCCAACAACAATACATCCAGCCCCCTTCAGGAAACCACAAATTAATGCAAAATAACATAAAAACAAAAGGAATAATTATAAAACAAGTGGTGAGGGGGGGTTATGGTGGAGGGGGGGAAGCCGGCGCAAAAATATACTTTCCTTGCAAGAGATCTTTTTTTTTGTACACAGTGGATGTATTGTTGTTGTGGTTTCCATTCTCGCAGCCGTAGAAAGGTGCTGGTGCTCTGAGCCTGCAGGAACTTCACTCATTCCAAACACCAGAACTGGTTTTGGCAGGTCCCTAAAGTAACCACCGGAGAGGGGACGTGTCAAGGAGCACTTTCACTTCTTCCTGTCGGATGACACGTTGTGATGCCACTCCTTCAGATTTCCCCTGCATTCGCTCCTTTGTCCCACCAATTTTTCCGCTTTAGCTTCTTTGTATCCAAGACTAATACGCAGCACTTCAGAGTGAGTCAGGTTTGTTTATTATTTCCCATAGTCTTTATATACCTTCTGGTATATTTGCTCTCAAGGCATATTGTATTGAGTGGCCCCCTGTGTGCGTTATGAGACCACAGCTGCGGTGGTGGAAGATGCGGATGTGACTCCTGCGTTGGAGGTGCTGTTGGGGCCGTAGACACCAGGGCCAGGGTCCTGGCTATTGTTGCTCAGCAGACTGGAGTTTCCGGCCCGCAGGATGGCTCCGGCAGCGCTGCAGTGTGGCCGCGGCCCGGGCTCCGGCGTGTAGGTGAAGGTCAGTGTGGTGGAGTAGATGATGCCATCGTTCCTCACCAGCGTGACAGGCACCTGGACAGGCTGCCGCACCCAGCGCCAGCCCTCGCGGAAGGCGGAGATGTCCGGCACCACGCACAGCATGCTCTCCGCACACCTAATGTTGACATAGCAAACTTGTCAGCCAACAGTAGATGCAGTAGCATTCAACTGTAAGATCCTAATAAATCCTCAAATGATTTCTAATGGGCGATGTGTATGCTGACAAGTAAAAAGAAAAAAACTCTTGCCACCATGGTAAGAGAAAGAAAAACTACATAATTAATTATTAGATAACCACTAGAAAAATAAAATGGGAGCACAGGCCCACCTGTACATGGTCTCAGCCTCAACATCACCAAACCAGACCCGCAGATTTGGAGTGAAGTTCTGTCCTGTCAGCTCCAACATGGCGACATCCCCGCCTCCGTTCAGCTGCAGACAAAGAAACGTTGACACCTTACACATATAAAAAGGACCCAGTCTAAACTGTGACCAGATTTACAAAAGCTTCAGAACTTATTCAGACCACTTCACCTTTGTCACGCCATGTTTTGTCTATAATCAATAACACAAAATGACAAAGCGAAAACATGTTTCTAGAAATTTGCAGTGTGCAAATGCTGAAAAGGTCTGATATTTTTGGAAGTTATTGTGTGTTTAGGGATGTGGGGAAAACAACAGAAATCTATTGTTTGGGGCTGTGCATCTAGAAACGTCTCTTCTGTGTACCTGTAAGCTCTCTACCACAGGCACAGGGGTGACAGGTGAGTGGACAGGGCCCATGCCCTCATAGAAAGTGTATTCAGCCTTGTCTGTGCTGATGATTGTCCAGGAGGCGCCGTCGTTGATCATCTCCTTGTTTGGTTCCTTTGGGCATGGAGTGGCCTAGCAGAGGAGGAAGATGGGAAGACATGACCTTTAGCGCCCATCAGAGAGAGATAATCACCAACAATTACCTCCAATCACGACTTCTCTCTACTGCAATCAAATGTCACTCTGGGACTTAACAACCGTCTACACGAGTAGAAATGCTGGAGGTGAGTGGACTGCACACTTCAAAGTAAAAATGGCATCCTGTCATAAAACATCCACATAACTTATAAGATAAAGGACAGATGCAGGATAAAATAAAAATTCACTCCAGTCAAAGGTACAGACACTGGTCTATTTCATAATTTGAAAGTAATCATCCTCAATCATTGGTGAACAGTATAAGGTTAACTTGGTGAAACGATCTCCACCATGAAATGATGCCTGTAAGTGAGAGAGATGGCAGATGTATGAAGGGTTCAGGTGAGACACTGACTTGAAACTGGATGATCCTTTCTTGGGAAAGGCACAGGTACATGCGTTCTGTGTCCTTCAGGTAGAAGGCACACTTGTGGAGCTGGGAGACGGGGTCATCAGCATCCAGCAGCGCGGTCTGCTTGTCCACCTTTCGGATGATCTGAAGGAGAAAGAAAGACAGATTAGCCACCTGGGGAGTATGGAAAAAAAATAAAGAATATTTATAGAAAAGAAAGAACGAAAGGATATTAGTGATTTTCTCTTTTTTGCTGCTGTAACTAAACAACCTCCCCACAGGGACCATTCAAGTTTCTGAGTGTTTCTTTTACCAGTCTGGGCAGAGCCATGCCAGTGACAGAGCAAACCAGCTTGACTGTCTGGCCGTAGTGGATGTAACCGTCTCTCACAGTGAACTCTTCTCCTTCTGACTCTTCATCATCCACTGAAAACACACAATGCAAGGAAGAAGAAGTCAGTGTCGCAACCTGCAGAACTGGTTTCCATACATTCAAACACACAATCACTCAATCAATCAATCAGTCACTGCCTTTGTCTGTAATGCATCATCTGTGTAATTACTACAATACACAATGGGGTTGACAGAGAAGACAAAGTGATGAGCTGTCAAACCACATCACACTGTCCCTCACTTTACTCATGCTCTGTATGATTTGAAGTTTTCTAAACAAATTCAATCATTTCCTCCATAATGTTTGTGTTACAGTCACAGCTCAGGCGGAATGAGACTTACACAGGTGGATGTAAAAAGCGCCCCACTGCTGGGAGCTGGCGTGAAAGTTGCCACCCTCCACGTGTAGATAGCGCGTACTGACTGTTTGGGACCTCAGCCGGTTGAACAGTGCCACCTTGGTCCCTGATGCGATGCACACTGTGGGCAAACAGGAGCAACCACACATACAGACACATGCAGGTTATGTAATGGGCCGAACATGACATGCTGCTCACAAACACTGTGATAAGAGGTAAGAACACAGACATGAAACTAATCTTAGCAGAGGAGGTGATGTAGAGGTGTGCTATATGTGACATAACTGGGTTACTGCATCATCACATAAAACTACACTGCCCTCTAGTGGCTGGGAATAATAATACAATAAAAAGAAAAATTATACTTTTAAAAATTAATTGTATAAATACAGTTACAAGTAAATAAATAACAATAGATCTTTAAAAAGTAGAGAAATGCCATAGAATAAAATACACAACAATGAAATATGATTAAAGAAACAAGTAGAATTCATAGTAAAATAAGTGAATAATGTCTTTCATGTCTTCAACTCTGTGCAACTCTTCAAATCCAAAGCTTATTTTGTACTAACTGTTTATTTGTTCCATACGTTTTTCCTTTAGGTGTCTGTGGCTGCGCTGGTTTGTGTATCAGAATAGTGTTGCTATTCTGGACAGATCTCCACACGTTATCATTGTTAAAGCTACAATATGCAACTTAAGCTAGTGGTAGCAACAGCCCTGCCTCTCTCTGCTCCGCTCGGCTCCACACACTCTACCCAGCATTTCAGATATTTGCCGTCATGAAATTACAATAAATAAGATTGGTCAAAAACTCAAGGAGAAATAATTGAAACTCTCTGATGGTTAGAATATCTCTGCGGGCTTTGACAGCCCCTCTTCACATTAAACTAAGTTTTCGAGCATATTATAATAAAACTATATCTGAAAAATAGTTACCTATTGTAGCTTTAAGCAAAGGTCCCACCAATATTCTTACTGTAATTTTCTCTCTCAAATAAAGTGAATAAAGTGTTGCGATGTGGGACGTTTTGTTTTTATTGTTGCTCTTTGGAGACAAAGAAAATTGACTGATAACCTTAACTTAAAGCCAATAAAAACAGAGTAGATCAAAGCGGACAGAAACTTGTGATGGTGTTTATTAATCTTCTGAATCAGCACTATTATGATTCCTAACACTTGTCAGGGGTGAAACCTACTGTAAATGCTGATTGTATGTGGATTTGACATGAAAACGTCTAACAGGAAATAACACACGCTAAACACAGAAACGCATGAAAACTCACAGTCTGCATTTTTGAGGGACTGCTTCTTTTTGGATGGCTTGGATATGACTTTGATCCTCTTGCTGAGGAAGACACCGATGTCAGCGCTGTTGCCGTAGAACATCTTGACGGACAACATGAAGTGCTTTCTCTTGTCGGAGTCGGATATGTACAAGGTTTTGGCTGTGCAATAATTCTGGGAAGATAGCAAAGATGAATATTCAGTTTGTTTTTCAGCTGTTCAGGACACAGGTTTGCACACGAGACAAGGTGATTAGAAGTCAGGAGTAAGGCAGCACAATTAATGGTTTTTAGATCACAATCTCAATTCAGACCCCGATGCAACCTCATTCTTACACGGCAACAATGCCGTTAGCGTTGGCGAGGAGATGCACTGCATCACACTAAGTGCTACGTCTGTCTCCCTACGCTCCATCGACAATGTTACAGGGTCTGATATGGAAACAAACTCTTGGTTCGGCTATTAATCACTGGAGATTACCGATTATATTTTTCAATATGATGAGAACTCAATTCTGAGTGAAATAAATTGTGATTCATGTTTCACCCAGAATCATTCAGCCCTTGTTGGAAATTAAAAAGCAAACAAACTACTGGTGTATTTACGCAAACACACAGCTCGCATTTCCATCCAAACAGTGGATTTTTAACATGTTGAGAAATGATATTTGTCTCCTGTGTCATAAGAAAAACTCAACAGTGTGTGTCTTTGTGTGTGTGTGTGTGTGTGTGTGTTGTACCTTTCCCTCTAAGTTAAGCTGTTGCATTTCTTGGTCGCTGTTGCCGATGCCGATGAAGGCACAAGGCTGTGACTCCTGCTCGGAGCAGCCATCTCGCTCCATCTGTTCCTTCTTTTTCTTCCAGCCACTGCCCATCAGGTACACACAGGGGGGAGGGCAGAAGAACCTGCACACAAAGGCAAATGTTTATCAGTCCCACCAGAACCTTAAAAGGCCTTTCCTCAGTTTTACATTAGGAGATGCTAAAAGAGATCAGAGATAATCTGAGCAATATAGAATATTATTATATTATACTATTAAGTACTATTATTGCTCCTGCAACTATTATTTCAGCCTTTCACAGCTTGGATAAAAAATATAATATTATTTCTGCATGAATGAGAAACATTCTCAGAAAAATAACAGGGTTAAAATTATTTCTACACTTTTTGAATGTTAAAAATTACAATAATTGCAAAGAAACATCATTCTTGGGAAGAAAATGTTCAGAGAGACAGACACTTTTAAATAAATAAAAGAGGCAATATGCATCTCTGACCAGCAGAGGTCAGACCTGTACTTCAACATAGTTACGTACAGTTGAACTAAACTCTTTCTTCATGTTTCTGAGCCTAATTTAACAGACGTTATAATCATCAGTCCAGCATTAAACTGATCTATCGAGAAATAAAAGCAAGCAATTCAAATGAAAAATAAACATCTACCCATTTCAGAATTACATTTGCTTTTTTGCTGATCTCCTTTCAAAGGTAACTTCACAAAGAAAACTGACAACCTCAGTAAATCCAGCTTATCACCAAAGCAGCACACTTCAAATAAATTTATGTGCATTAGTGTGGAACTGGAAAGCAACAGATTTCGC
This sequence comes from Sandelia bainsii, assembly GCA_032362345.1. Lineage (NCBI taxonomy): Eukaryota > Metazoa > Chordata > Actinopteri > Anabantiformes > Anabantidae > Sandelia > Sandelia bainsii. Next base: position 8,056,790 of record JAUMHL010000011.1, read on the forward strand.
AACACCAGTGTCTGTCTCTGTGGGCGTTTGTCTACTTTCACCTCCTATAAAAAGCACAGACAAAATGAGGCAGCTTGAAAAGAAAAAAAAAAAAGGAGACAGCACATTTGCATTCCCCATGCGCCCACTTGCTTGAGCTCCCTTGTTACAGTACAGACAAAAGTCGCATGAGGTACAAGACAGACACACTCAACTTGAACTCCACGGGGTTTCGCAGGCCGATGATGTTGAAACAATCATTTGCATACAGTGGTAAAAACCTGACTGGCAAGTGTGACTACAATGTAGAAGAAATCCCTTTGGGACCTGCTTAGAAGTCTCATTCAGACACTTCTTCAGTCTGTGGTGCAGCTGGAAGGTATATTGGTTAAATATATTATGGTATTATCTGAACATCCAAATGGAAGCCCTGCTTTGGCGTGTCACTGAGCAACTCAGAAACCAGCGACACTGGTAGCTGATCCGTGATAATGTATCTGAATGGTTCCTCTCACTTCCATTTTCTTCAGTGTCACTTTAACTGGTCAAGACAGCTCAACGTTATCAGAGGAATTCATCTCAGTCTCCACCTCTCTCCTTCCATTCCTCTCTCCTGTTGTGCTGCAACTCTCCGAGGTGTCTTGAGTTGGCTCGCGACAGCTGATTTACCAAGAGATAGGCCTGATGAGATCGCAAGCAGCGCTGCAGCAGCTTGGCCAAGAAAACAGGCAGAGGACAGGGAGTTGCAAAATGAGCAAGTGGTGGTGGTTGTGTTGGGGGAGGAGGAGGGGAAAGAAAGCTATAAAAAGTCTGAGAGTAAGAGGTAGAAAGGTGACAGCAGAGCTACAGGAAAGGGTTTGAGGAAAAAAAAAAGGGTTCAAGAGAGCAGAAGTGAGATTAAGATCACTCTGTAGAATCTGTTACCAACACATGGTTAAATATGTGAAAAGGTGGGCGCCACATTTAACTGTGTGCTGGTAACAGATACTACAGTTCAAAGCAGGGCAGCAACAGGTTGATATGACCTGTGAACCTCTGAGAACGGTATGCTTTAGTCCTTGAACCCTTACACATAAATGCTCTGAGGTTTTACCCGACCATCGCCCCTGCCCCCCACCCCACCCCACCCCACCCCTTTCATCATCCCTCTCCCTGCTCTCTCTTTCCTTCTGTCACTCTGCAGCCGTCACCTGAACGTGGCCTCAGACGGGAGGTAGCCGCTCACTTCCTGCTCTGACCTCGGGTGATATGGAAAGTCATAAGGGTCAACATAACCCACACTGCACAGAGGGAAGCTGGAATGTGTGTTTTTTTCATTGACTACTTAGCCTGATCTCACATGACACACATGACCTGTCCATAAATCCTTGCACTGGAGGGGTCCAGTTTTTAAAGGTGGACAAGGATTAAAGGACAAGATGTTTATAGGGGATGCTAATATCCTCTCCCTACAGGTCATAATGGTTTGTAACCACTGCTTTAAACAACAGGTAAAGTCATGTGGGAAGTGTGTATCAGGTCTTATTAAACATCATACAAAATAAAATGTGACGTTTTACAGCGTTTGTCAGCTGTATTAGGGGGTGGCAGGAGGTAGAGCAGTCGTCTACCAAGTTTGATTCCCGGCTCCTTCTGTCTTATGTTGAAGTGTCCTTGGGCAAAACACTGAACCACAAGTTGCCCCCTGGTGTGTCAGCCATCAGTGTGTGACTGTGTGTGCAAATGGGTGAATGAGAAGCTGTGTAAAAGCCACTTTGAGCACCACTGAGGTAGAAAAGCACTATATAAGTGCAGACCATTTACCATTTAAATATTGATATGATATGAATTGAAGAGTAACCGGGAGAATGCAACTTCTATAACTGACATGACAAGATCTTCTAGAGTCAAGATGAATCCCTCCGCTGGATTTTCTGGAGTTTTAGAAACACTTAGTTCTCTTGCAGTTGTGCAGTAGTGTAATGGAGTGAAGTTTCTTGTCTCATATCATCTTTGTTTGGCTCCATAGCACCATACAGACACCAGTTCCACAGCATGTTTGAGCAACTTGTTGGGATCCAATGCTCAAAACTTATTTGTTCACGCAGTTAGACACACAGTAAGCACTGGAAAAACTGGACATATAATAATCAGTTACACACAGTACCCTCTATGTCAACATATGGCTACAGTCAGCATACAGTTAGGCTAGTTTGGCCTGTGTCAAGCTACTAGCCTGCTCCTAGTCAATTAATAATCCATTCAATCCTAGTTAACTACTACTTTTGCACTTTTGTTTAAACAAGTTCCAGCTCAAATATTTGTCAAGGAAACAAATATGCACGTTTCCCCAAATGAAATCAGTCTTATGGATATGGAGTTGTAATCTTACAGAGATCAGACATACTGGAAATGAAGAAAGAAAAAAACAAAATGCATTTTCAATCGATGCATGAAGGCTTACGGAAATCTTGATAAAAGCTATGGTTAAAGCAAAGAAGAAGTTGCGTATATTCATCTCACCTCTTCTCATTGCCGTAGGACTTCTGTGCAACTTTTGCGTGCAGGATCATGACTGTCTGGTCACCTCGCTCTTTCAGGTAATTCCTCATCGCTTCTCTGCAAGATAAAAAGAGGGAAGAGAAAAGAGAGAACAAGGTTAATCAAAAGGCCATTTTATGATCTAGCAGATGAGGGGAAGTGATACCGGGTGTGTTAAGCCCTAAAGCTGAAGCAGAGGAAGGCTGTGGGGGGGACTGAGTTGGGGTCCACGGAGTATAACACTTTACTGTACACACAAATACAAATATACACACAGTACAGTGACCTCTGGAAGGCTGTGCAGCCTGCTAGCCAGAAAGCAATGCTCTCCCCCAGCTGGGTCCATTTGAGGTAGGGGTGGGATGAACCATTAATGACCGACTCAGGGAGACAGTGAGAAGGCGAGAGAAAGGAACATAAAGGAGGAAGGCTGGGGGAGGGATAAAAAGAGAGAAAAAAAACAAAAACACCAGAGCTGAAAAAACAAAAACAACAGAGCTGAGCTCACCAGCAAAGATTCCACATCTCATGTCAAAGTGTTGCAAGGCCTGTGCTCCTATTACTTCTGTCAACCCAGAGACACACACACACACACACACTCTCACACATGCACGTACGTGCACCCACCTCTTTTACACAAAAAAAGATGATTTTTTTAAAATATTTGAAAGACCCGTAGAGCTTATGTTTGGCTGAGAGGGTCAAAGATTAGCTTAGATGCACAATTAAGACGCATCAGATGCACGGACATTAACACAACCAGACCCACACCCGCACACGTGCACAGATGTCAGTGACACCTGACATGCCAGGGCGCGCAGAAGGCTTCCCAACTCTGCCACGCAATACTAGGCCGCACGCTTGGGTTAGACGAGGATTTTGTTATGAAAAGCAAGGGGCCCCTCAGAGTGTGTGTGTGTGTGTGTATGGGAGGGGGGTACAGAAGAGGAGAAGGAGGCTGAGAGGGATTGTGGTTTATCCATTTCACAATGCACTGGGGAAGTGTTTTATTTCTCACTTGACTGTGTGATGAGATGATTATTTTTCTGAATATTTGAGTCTCGCTGCTGCATTAAATTATACTCCACTGTTGATTCAGTATTTTTCAAATCGCCAGCAACTGTAGCTGAAATGGACAGATTGGACAATCCTAGAATTCCAAACATTTGAGGACATTTAAATGATCCGACACAATCTGATACCATTTAAGGACCACATGGAGAAAATTATATTAAGCCAGGAAAAAAGGCCAACTCAACAACAACTCCAGACATATTCACAGGTTTTCATTAAACGATTTCTGACTTTTTAGCCCGCATGTGCTTAGGTGACTTCTTTTTCTTATGTTTACATTAAATGATATAACTTTCCTTTAGTATTTGCAGGGAGACTCCAGAGCTCACTGCTCTGATTGAATATGGGGAGAACGCACAGTCCAAACCTGCTGGACACCTCTCAACACCCGTATGAAATAATATGTTGCGTGTGTCATTTGACATAATCAATTATTATTAGTATAAAATACCTCCATATTCACATATTGTAGCATCACCTGTTGCTAACAAGAGGATGCGTGTGTGGAAATGTATAATAATAAAATGTGTGTGGCTGGCTGCCATGAGAATGTCAAAATAAAGGTCAATCTTAAACATAAGAATTTTAGTTCTTCTGATCATTAGTCAACATTTAAATGATTTACAGCAACTACAACTACTTTAATAATCACATTGTGGTGGTATGGTCTAAATCTCAGTTAGTTTTCAACCAGATATGCCAAACTATACCTAGTTCCTAATAATGAGGAACTGATGCTTTTCTCCTACTTATAAATTAATGAAAGTAAATGCAAATGAATGTGTTGAGGCTTTAAACAGTTCATCGAACAAAACAAGCAAAAACAGTGATGTCTTGTTTTACTGAAGAAAAAAAAAAAATCTCAGCAGTGCTGACATTTTATAGATCCAATGATGTATCAATTAATGGGGACAATATACAGCAGATTAATAAATAATACACATTTTTGTGAATTGCTGTTTTTTGGGGTACATCTTTATGAATAGTATTATACTTCTCTGCTTTCCCTATACTAAAGTATCTACCCGCTTCTAGCCAAAAAAACGCCAAACGAGTTTTTCAGTTTAGATGATGTCGTCCGGTTGTCAACCCCGCTCCTTCTGAACTCCTCCAATCGTGACATGACATAACCATAAGGGAAAACTCCTCCAGATTATGTTATATATTCAGACAACACGGTGAGCACGTATTCAAATACATTTCCACTACAGAAGCTCACACTAGCGTTGGGGGGGATTACGTGCGACAACCTCAGCTTGTGATTATCAGTTTCACTGCTCGCCAAACCATTCCAGACGACTGTGGCTGAGCCGGGGAAGAGACCACTCCCCATCCAGGCGGACACGCTTCACCATCAGACCTTTCACTCACAGAAATTCACCCTAAAATAACCTCTGAAGAGATAAAGATGCCCCACATGTGGCAACGATTAAATGAAACAGTATAGTCTCATGTTGAGTAGCCAAGCGTCGTTCAAGCCCACATATCTAGTGGGGAACCAATGGTGTAAAAAGATACCAAACCATACATAAACATTTCTGAAGTGTATAAAAATGATTCACACGGCATCTAAAATATTTCCATCTGATGTAATGTTAGAGCCATCAGAGACGTGGCATTCTGGGTTTTAATATTTGCAACCACAATGAAATATTGGATGAAGTATGTAACATTGTCATACAGTGTTTTTTTTGTTTTTTTTTCAAAAGATCTGAGAGAGATGGGGAAGTTCAGGGTGACTCTGAAGGTCTGAGTAATCACCCATCTCTTACACATACTTAAACACTGGCAAACACACGCACTCGCTAGAGATTACGTCTTTTCGTGAGAGGTGGAGGCGGGAAGGAGAAGTGAGAGAGACAGTGACCAGCGCACAGCTCAACTTCCTATGTACGACTAGCGTGCAGATCACAAACTGACAAAAACTGTGTGTATGTGTATATATGGGGGAATGTGCACATAAAAATATAGAAATAAAAATTAATCTAATAAAGTAGCAAGTAACATTTGAAAAAAATATTAAAAACAGTCAACTTCACATATATCTAAGAGGACATTAACAAAAACTAGAAATTCAGCGCCCTACTTCGTAAGATTTCAGAGACAGGAAGTTGGGGTCATGGGCATTTCAATCTTAACTGAACCACAAACATGCGCACGCACAAAGCCACATTCACATGTAATACAGCAAGTTGCACACGACCACAGACAAGAAGTGACAATGCAGACTTGTGTTTAAAAAACAAAAACACACACACTTTTAATCTGCAAAGCTAGCTGTTTAGCAGACACTGCAAGGCAGGCAGATTTATGATGCAGATGGTGGCTGTTTACCTGACTGCTACAGTAAACTAACAAGGGACTCAAACATGCAGACTTATTCAGGTCATTTAAGCAACATGCAGATTATAAAAGAGAAAGCAAGTGTAGGAGAAGGTGCTGAACAAGAAGCAAATTAGAGAGTAACTTTATCCTTCACTGGACTTTTATTTAGACTGAGAAAAATTAAGCATTAAGTGAAAAAAGAAAACAGGTAACCGAAGTAAAATGGAGGAGAGACAGTGAGAAATTAACATTGCACCAAAAAAAAGGAAATGCATGAGAAGTGAGATAAAAACGTGCCAGACAGATTTACAAAAGGAGACAAATGTTCAACAGCAGGCACTATGCCGACCCCTGCAATGCCTCTTGTTGAATGTGTCTCTAATGTGTGTGTGTGTGTGTGCATGAGAGAGGGTGGTGGATGCGTGGGGGGACTAGGTTAAACCAGGCTACAGATGCAGCAGAGCAGACAGGCATCTGTCCTGTACATCTGCCACAACGTCTACAGCAGAGGGGAGCTGTCACAAGACCCCCTGTGAACACACACACAAACACACAGTGTAGAGGCGTACTAATACACACGTGCACTGAGAAATAGCTCAATTAGGATGATCAGGATGCAATTAGTTTGTGCCCTTGTGCATCACAAAAGGTAGATTACACACATGCACAGTGTTAGTCTTGGGTTAAGACATTTGCAATCAGCCACTTGAGGCTGGTCAGCCTCTGTTTAAACACATTCTCCATTTGTGGAGTGACCTCCAGATAAGGACCTGCTCAATGTTTGATGTGTATGACCTCCACAAGGACCTTGGGAGCCTTTAAAACACTGACAGAAGGTTGCTTTAAACAACTACAACAACGTGTCCGATATACTGTATGTCAGTTGCATATCTTAATAAAACAATAATAATAATTCTGACAGTACAAAAACAGCCAATGATAGACAACAGTGTAGAATCAAGTTAATTTTGTGGGAGAAGGAAACCAACCAACCACTCACTTATCAGGGAGGAGGTAAGAGGGAAAATGCAAAAGCAAATAAGTAGTAAAAAAAAAACTCAAAATAAAAGCATGCAAATTTAGACTAAACTATTTTCTGGGCTAAACCTGTTATCATTACAGCTTCATTTTAGTCTGAATTTAGGAGATTTTGACGAATTCGACAACCAAACGACGGATTCTACAGCTTTTCCATTTCAGGGGATGGATTCTGCAGAGCAGACCCTTCCTCCGTTGTTTGAGAGAATAAACCCTTGAATGGGTGGCTCCCCTAACAGAGGAGGCAGCTTATCCAGGCTGTATGCTCATGTGTCTTTGGGTGTAGATTTGTGTGTGTGTGTATCTGCCTAGATCTAGAATGTGTGTGTGTGTGTGTGTGCGTGCATGTCTGTGTGCAATCATTTCCAGCATGTGTGTGTGTCATGTATTGTATTTCCAGCCGAGTAGCCTTCCTGACAGGGCGGCCCCGCAGGACCCGGAGCTTTAGCTGCCCTAAAAAGCCCCTGCAGGAAGGTGCACTATTTTAGCTGTCTGTGCTGTTGCCTGGCAGAAAATGGGGCTGTTGGTGCTGCAGGAAAGGGGACAAGTGAGTGTGAGTGGACACGCACACATGAGGAAACTCAGGCAGATTTATAGCAACAAACACAAAAAAAAACTAAACACCATGACACACAGGAGTACAAAGACACACATACTAAAGGAGTTGTGCCTTTCAGCTGCTGGGTAAAGAGTCTGTCCATCATTTTTCAGGCCATCAAACCATCAGACAAATGGAGGGGCCAGAACAAGCCAGCGGACTGGCAGCACATGAATGAAGAGGAGGACACATCAAAAGGGGCTGGGGCCCCTTTTTCCAAAACCATGCTCGGCTGTTCCAGGCAATACGCAACCCCTCATTTTTCCCCACTGTGCGCCACGCACAAAACACAAGGACATGCGCGCACACACACACGAGAAAATTCAATGACAGTTCCCCGTAACAGAAAAGAAAAGCAAACAAGTGCTTACCCACTGACACACACACACACACACACACACAGAGCTCTAGAAGCAAGCCCCAGCATTCATCAACACTCTGTTCACCCAAATGTTGCTCCAAACGACTTGGAACAAACATAAGAGGAACAGAGTAATCAAAAACGTGCAGCTCTGCTAGTCAACACTGTGCTGAATGCAACGCACAGCACAGTGCGTAGAGAGTGCAAGTTCAGCCTGCAAGTCCTTGGATAGGGTGAGTTATCGCCCTCCTGGCTTGTTTCTCTAAAAGCAATTGTGAGACACGGGGCTCATTTCAACACAAAGATATTAAAGCATGTCTCTGAGGACTGAGTGGAAAAAACTACAGAGATCTAACTAATAAACAATCAATAGCAGAACAAACATGATGAAACACCTCTGGGGTCAACAGATAACAGCTGTCCAATGGCAGAAATATGGGCGATCAGGCCAGCATTACGTTGTGAAATTACACAGGCAATGTTGTTGCTCTGTTAAGTAACATGCTGCTGTGGCTGCTGTTGTTGTTGCCACAACATGCAGCCAATCAGAACTATTTATTTTGTGGTTTTTAAAAATGCATTTCTAACTAAATCTGAATCACCACTTTTGGAAATCACCAGAAACGAGCTCCTCTGTACCACAATGACTGTTTGGTAAGGAGTGGTGTTTATGCCTTTGTTTGTTTTCTGAGAACATGTTTTTAAGCACACTGTCAAATCCTGTTGGTGAAGTGATTTCAGTGACAACATGACAACACAGCACAGGTATTAATTTAAACGTTATATTCCAAAGAATACAGGAGTTTGTAGTTTTTACCTCACACAAATGTGTCTACACTTCACACAGATGGAAACACAATTACAACTATGACAAACAAATGAGGTCTTATGGGAAGATTGCGTTGGGTGCACACGTGTGTACGCACACTCACCTTGTTAGGCGTTGTGGCTGAGGGCGCTCCCCGAACTTCCTGCAAAGACACAAAGTGAGAAGAAAACATGAGTGGGCCGGTTATCAACCACAAATACACACAGCGTAAACACTGCATTACACAATGCTGTGCACATACACACACAGTGTGGCCTTGGCCGCGTGTGCGCGTGTAGTGGCACTGTGCTCGAACAGCAGCAGGTGGCAGTTTTCATGGCAGCAGACAGGTTAAAGCAGGAGTGAATCTTATCTAATTCTCGTCAGGGACATGTCACAACAAGACGTGCATCAACAGAAAAACTCTTCTTGTTGCATCTTTTCACTCATCACAACACTTACAAATTCTGTCAGACAAGTGCAACAGAAAAATAACTAAAACTTATAGACATCAAACAGAATGAACCCCAACTATCATGTGAGTTTAGAGTCACTTATCAGTGCTCAGAGGATAACTATGCATACTTATCTCATTAATTTAGGTTTTTAAAACCTACAGTTTAAAAAGCTTTAGAAGTTGTAGACATGGTGGTGATACAGACGTCAATGTTTGACTATATGACACTAAATAAATTCATTAAGTGTACAACACTAATAAAACTGTATAGGATAGATAACAGTAACAGCTTTCAGACTTCGTGCATCCTGATCTGAACTGCAGAGATGAAGTCTCCTATAATTTCCTGATGCTGCTTCAACTCCAATGGTGCATGACAGCAATGGGTAAATTTGACTCGGCCTGAGGCTTGACTTGACGCCACTGATTTCATTATGTCACAGAACTTCACAAATAAACAGTAGGTGGTGTAAATATTACATATCATGAGGAGTAAGACATTTTTTCTATGTGATTTTATTAAAGATTTAGTTAAAATTTTAAAATAAAGTATTAGTAAAGGCAGAAGTCAACGTCATTTCTCTCAAGCCCAAAAGTGAACCGAGACATTTCAGAAAACAACAATTCAGCTGCTCTCTAAATAAGTCTGCATCATGTCCACGGTGAATCTCTACCACACTTGACACAGGAAATGCAGTTAAACTTTCCGCTAAGTATTTAAATCAACACGTTTGACAGTCACAGCACTTGCAATGCTGCAGGGTGCAGGGCTGCTCAGAGGTCCCAGACACACTTTAAGACCTTTAAGAAAAGCAATGAATGTTTTCTGTAACTTAAGATATTTTCAAGATGTTTTTTTTTTCCCCACTCAATTCTTACTGTTGTTCCTGTTTGTGCATCACACCTTTATGGTAATAACTGCAAGTACTACTCTTACAGCAACGTATACCTTGACTTGATGTAAGGATTCTGTCCTAAAAATAGACAAACACGCTGGAGCAAAAAATTCAGCCTGATGACTCAAACTGTGATTGAGTCATACCTGAGAAATCTTAGTCATAGATTTTATGTAGCAAGAAAACCACTGCTGACACCACAAGTACAGAAAAGGCCATATACTTGCAACATGTTATATCTGCGGATGGCGTTTTTTTTTTTATGGTAAAGCACTGATGTGTACAACAGGTTACAAATAATAAATAATACGGTCTGATTTGTGCTCTTTGAACACTTTCCTGCATGATGATAGAGAAACCCAACCTGCATCGATGGAAACACGTAAGTACACGTAATGTACGTAATGTACACGTAAGTACACGTAATCACTGAGGATGAACAACTGCAATTCTTTTGATACAATACTGCGATTTTTTACGCAAAGTTCCTTTTTTTTTGCCTACACTGCAGCTCTATACATGCAGCTTCAGCTTCACTTTAAATTCAGCTCTATTCACAGTGTTGAGGCGTATTGCGTATTTTCCTTTAAACTCTGCTACCTCAAGAAATTTCCCAGTGACACTCTGATTCGCATTCACATGTAGTGATAGACACCAACGCATGTCCAACTTGTTTCTTTATCCAGTGTCTCACTCACTTCCTCTGCAGGTTTCACATGAAGCCTGTGGCAGCGAGGGGTTGTGGCATTTAAACAAACTTAAACTGCAGCTTAAACAGCAGATTTGCAATTTGAAGCGTGATATTGATTTGAAACTATTAATTGTTCAGCGCTGCAAAACACCTATCAAAGCTAGAATAACTAGAAATACTTGCAAAAGCCATGACGGGAAAATGAAAGGGACAGGAAAGCAGAGTCAAAGCAGCTTTGTATCCTATATTTAAAAAAAAAAAAAGAAGAAATCACTGCTAATCATTTCTTTGAACAAATTTTTTCTTTTTCTTTTCTTCCCAGTAACAGCATTTTTAACCACTTAACTTTATTGTTTCATTCATGAGACTAATAAGTTGCTAAACTATAAATTTTAAATAAAAAACACTATGGTGACAATGACACTAATGCTCGAGTCCAAGCTACTGACAGGAGCAAAATAACTTTTTTTTCTCTCCACAGGTTGTCTTTCATCGAGGGAAACATGTTTGTCACAAACCATTGAGTCAATGACTTTTGACTCTGTTTAACCTATGAACTAAATAATTACAGTCTTCAGTTTCATCCAGTCAAATTAGTTTTTCTACAGTACATCCTGGCATGTTCAGAAGCTACATTTACAAATGGGGGTGCCACCTGGAAATATTTGGCAGTGCCAGGTCAGCCTACAGCTAGCATCATCCATATAGTAGGAAAAAATGACTCTTATAATGAAATTATGTAGATCTGAAAAATGGATTAGATGGAAGTTGTGTGTCAACTTCAGAAACACAGAAGTCAACTATTATCAGGTGAAAACAATTTATCTGTATATTGTATGTTCTAGCTTAAACATAACTTCTTTTACTTTGCCATTTAGCTAATTTGGATAGCAACTTACAAATTGATGCTCCCATGCTTCAAATTTACTGCACTGACATTTTCATCATCAAAGCAAGATGATGGCAACATCATGACTGAGAATCTTCACAGGCAACTGCGGTTTAATTTTCTGTTTGTCAGCTAATCATTGCAGTTTTAAATTCCCATAAATTTGAAAGCACTATTAAGCCTGTTATGTGGCCATAACTTACTCATGCACGACACATTCCCAAGCACCACTATCCTGTTCCTTCAGTGCGTATAATTTTGCTATTTTGTTATTATAATATTGCTTTCTCTCAGATTACTTACAGACAATAGTCAAATGTTTTCAGTGCCTTCGATTTTATGGCAATACACCACTGTTCAGTCTTTTTGATCATTTGCAACAAAAACATACTCAACACTGACCCCACAACCACATTACATTTCAAACTGTGAATTTAAAGCACTTATGTTCATCAGTAAGACTCCGTTTATAAAGCATAAATGACAGAAAGGAGAGGTACATACAGTATACAACACGTGGAGGTGACGGTATAAAGGGGAGTGTGCGCATGTGGCTTCAAGAGGGACACAAAGCATGAGTCAGACTATCTCCTTGTGTAGGATGTGGTATCCTTGCATGCTGGTAAGTGTGTCAATACATCTTACATGCCATCAATAAACACGTGGTAAGGGATTTTGGCACACAGGTGCTGTTTGAAATGAAAAAAGTAGCTTGCAAAAGCAAACTACGGGATGAAAAAAGCAAAAAAAAAAAAAAAAAAGCAAGGAAAAGAGGCAAAAGGCAGGAGAACGTGAGAGAAACTGAAAGCATGATTGGTTCAGGAGCCAGAAGGAGGGAGTGGAGGTGGAATAATTGTAAAGGAGGGCAATCAATAAGGTTCCCACAGTGAAACACTGATGCCTCAACTGGCTAATGGATTCCAGACGACTCTCTTCTCCCCCCCTCTGCCTCCTCTTAACCTCACTCCCTCCACTGTGAACAGTGAGAGTTGGAAGACGGGATACTGCAGGGAAAGTGTAGGGTGATATTAAAGGCAATGCAAGAAAGTAGTGGATGGTGTGTTGTGAAAAAGAGGGAGAATAGGATGAAAGAGTGAAGAATGAAAGGAAGGTGAAGTAGGGCGTGTATTTGTGTTGATATTAAAGTCTGCACATAGCAAAATCTGTGTCCCTAATCTTTACCATTTCTATGTGTTTAAAAAAGGTCTTATGAAAATTTTGTGGCCACCAAGCCCAGCTCTACTCTGAAGTAGTGATGTGTAAAAAGAGAGATGTAGGCGGTTATAAGTGTTAAAGATTTGGGTTTGCAAGTTCTGTGAAAAACCACAGTCCATGAACTCTTTTTAACACACTCGCTTGACACACAAACACAAACAAGACCAAACACAGGAAACCACCAAAGACACAGAGTTGCAAAGGCAAAAGAAAGGCATGCTGATCGTTGCATCTGCAGCCTTTCAAGTTAATCAAAGTTCAAGTTCACAATTTTGTGACTTTGACTGAAATTAACTCGAACTAATGCAGCGTCTGAGTCATTTTCATTGTCAAGTTGCATTCAGTGTCAATGTTAGAGCCTACAATAAAGTTGTCTCAATCAACAGTTCAGGATTAGCATTTTTTTGTGTTTTTGTATTGCTTTATAATTTTGTTAGGTTGTTTTTTTTATGTTTATAATTGATTCGTTCATTTTTCCAATTAGCTGATGAAACTCTGCTTCCGGATTCTAATTATTTTCGTGACGCTATGAGGGCTCCGCCTCCGCAAAAGTGCAACACAAGTAGTTATTCAATACGTGCCCACACAAATTATGTGTGCTGCAGCATTAAATACAGGCAGACAGTCTCAGTGTAGGCCAGGGGTCAATAGAGGAAATGGAGTTTTCTATGACTGTCTCCCTATCCACTATGACTACTCACACTTCCCTCCTTCCTTCCTCCTCCTCCTCATCTCCTGCTTACTATCACTGATTCCGTTGAATACAGTGAATGTCAGAGACACTGTGTTCAAGCAGTAGTGAGAAATAAAGCAAGTGAAACGTTTCTCAAATAACAAGCAACGCTGCCTTAGCACTAAATATTTCTGTGTCAATATGACAAGGTTAAAGTCATTATAGTAGAAAATATAAACGTCATTATCATTATGCAATTTCATGTACTCTAGTGAGTGCGTGCAAACACACATAACTATCTAATTCTGTACTAATCCATAACTTTGTTGAGTCTCTCTGCTTTCAAGACTTGTAAACTGTCAAATTTATTTCCAATACTGTTCTCGTCACTTCCGGGTTTATTTATGACACCTATATTGGAGCTTTTTTTTTACTTTGGAAATGTCGTATTAGGAACCTGATAGGCCCATTAAACTTCTAAGCCCACTTGCTAGTAGCTTACCCTGGCACGGTCACTAATGGGTAAGTGAGCCAAGGGCAGTGAACTGATATGCAATGGGATAAACAGTCGTTCCATTTACATGTGAGTAGTGGAAGAGGATGTCCTGACTCCGTGCTTTCACTGAGAGATGAGAATGAGCTCACTGTTGGCACTCAGTCGCGTTTCTGTTGGTCAATCCAAAATACACTACTTTTACTTAGGCCTTAAACTGTGTAGTACACAGCTTGGTAGGACAACCCATTATGAGGATGTTTTTAAAAATGCAATTGTGGTGAAACTGAGACAACTGGGGTAGCGGCATAACTTATAAAACCAGACACCAGATCATTTGAATCTGGTTTCAACAATAGCTGCAACAACTAAAGATAATGAAGTACTCAACTATCAACCCAAAAAAAAAAAAAACCATCAACAGTCAAAAATGCGAACAAATTTATGATAGATGAATATATTTGGGTTTCGGTCTGCTGGTCAAATAAAACATAATTTAAATACACTGCATTGTTTGTGGAAAAATGTAGCAGGAAGTCATGTCATTGATTAATCAATTAATCCCACAAAATGCTGCTCAGTGGCAACTGGACTTGTTCAGTTTTCAGCACTTTTTGGGATACATAAATTAAAACAAATATATTAACCGATAATGCGGAATATGAGGATGCACAGTGCATCTGTCAGTAACTTTAGTGTAATGTAATGTATTATGATGCAGTACCTGGTTGCACAATTTGATAGTGCCTATTACCGTTTAATGAGTTGGAGTTACATCCTTTTGCTGGACCCCCCCTAAGGTCTCCATAGATTCACAAACGTCATAAAATGAAACTCTCTGTGCTCACTGTGGAGCTGTGTGAACCAACACTGCAGCAGAAAGTTGTTTTCTTGCAGTTGACCCATATAAGCAGGTAACACTATCTGAGGCTCATGCCAACGCCTAACTTCAGCAGAAGCAGCTGCTCGTCAATGCAGACTGGGACCTGGGTGTCAGACAGCAGAGAGAAACGCTGCAGCTCCCATGGCAACATCAGAAGAAGTTGTACTTTTAATTAACCATGCCTTAATAAAATCAGCACGAAAGTGATGAACTGTATAGGTGAACGCCCTTCTCTGAGTATATATGCATTTTACCAGTGGCAGTATCTGTTGATTTCTTAAACTGAAACTTGATGCATTGAGCAAATGTTTCCAGCCGCTGCAGTGAACTCCCATCGTGTAGATAAGGTAGGATATGTGTTGAAATTTGTTGTATGTATTCATAAAATTGTAGGAGAAAGTACAAAAAGGTTTACAGAACAACAAAAAGCATTAGTGTTGCACGGTATGTTAATACTAGAAAGACAAAACCCTGCAGTTAAAAATGGTTCTACATCCAATTTTATTAGTATCAGTACTTTACAAATGACAGTGTTTGAGTTCTTGACGGCCTAGTGGGCGTGTCAGCTTTTTCATCTCATATGCACACGAAAAAAGAAGAGGCACGGCTGCAAGTACAAGTGCTCTTCCCCACACATGAAGCATCTGTGAGTACTATACAACCGCAATCATCATGACCATCTGAGTACTAGTCCTCATATTCAGAGCGTCAAAAGAAACACATCACAGGGTGAATTCTACAACTAGAGTTGAGAATTGGTTGTATTGTTTTTTTTTTTAATCCCTTAGTTTTAAAGTCAAGTATTAATGTAGAACTGAATGTATTTCATAACCTAATGTCGACTATAGTAGCGTGTGAACAGTTAAAAGTTTTACCAACTACTTTTCCTCACCAGACAAAAGGTGTTCCTAATGAAAGCAGCAAGACTTTATTTTTGGTTCTGTCAGCCTGACTAGTCTGAAAGTTTTAGACAGAGAAAAATCAGAGTAGTTCAGTGTGGAAATAGCACACCGACGCCAGTCATGTCAGCTGTTTGTTTGCCTGGGTGCACACAGTACTCCCCGAGACAGCAAAGGGAACATCTTTCACAGTGTAAAGGTTTGTTTCCATTCTGATGCAACTTTGTAGGCAAATGTTGTCAGCTTCTCTTTTACAGTGAGGACTACATTCACCAACTGAACTACTGTTAATGTTATTTGGATCAAACCAAAAGCCTGGGAGTGATGGGAAAATTGATTAAAAAAAAGCTCCTCCATCCTGCCAACAACAATATACAGAGGGTAAAATAAGATGGTTGTAATGTTATTGAGCAACAGAGCATTTACATGTTCAGACAGAAAGAATGTTACTACGTACATGCAGATATGGCAATTCAAACTGCAAACATTTGATTATTAATGTTACCTATTTAATTCCCAAAATACAAATTCATTAATCATTTTGGTTGCATTAAAGTACACACACAGATGTCCACTGACACCACACTCACACTTGAAACTCTCAGAGGCTGACCATATTTCTGTGGTAGCTTATTAAAACCCAGCACCTCTAACCAATGACAAATATGTGAAAACGCAGAGTGAAATTCCACACCAAACCTCCCCTCAGGCTTGTTTCACAGAAGACACATGCAAACCGCATATGCTGGAGTCATAGTGAGCATCACTTGACAAGAAAAGACAAATCCGGACCACAGCTGGCTGACAGTAAGATGCACACATTCAGTCATCCAGAAATCAGAAGGGAGTTCTTGTAGGAAAATGGGGGAAGAATCATTTTTATGCTTCAGTTTATCTGGATTAATGAGAATTCTCTCTTTCAACACTGTATTTAACACCTTATATCTTTATCTGATCTCAGGCAGCAGTTTCACACATGCATTAATAGTGACTAACGATAAGAAATCTGTTTGTTTTATTATGTCCATTATGTGATGGTGATCAAATATATAAAACTACATTAGCTTTGTTGTTTAAAATTGTTATCTGGCATAGTAAAAAGTTGTTCCAACATTAATTCTCAAAACTGTACCACTGGTTTACGGTCATCTGACTGTCATCCAGATATTTTTTTTACTCATTTAGCCAGTGAACATTAAATGTGGTTTCAAGCTGTAGTTTTCATTGATAAATAATTAATAATAATAATTGATACTTTATTCAAGGGCTTCTCTCTGTACTGGTTTTGTTAGATCTTAGTGCTGCTTTCGACACTATAGATCATAACATTTTATTAC
>JAUMHL010000011.1:8074025-8101300 GCA_032362345.1 Sandelia bainsii
TTGTTTGGACAGCTGCTAGACCTGTGTCAGCGCTACTACAGGGTTTCAGTGTCTTGTCCAAGGACACCTCGGACATGCAGCTGAGAATCAAACCGCTCACCCTTGGGTTGGAAGTCGACTACTCTACCCACTGAGCTATCATGCCGCCCCTTGATGACGTCCATTCGAGTCAAACACACTCTGTAATGAACTGCTACACTGGTGATAGAACAAAAAGAACCTCTGCATGCAGCATGGAGGGCTCTCTCATTGTTCTTTGCAAGGTAGTACCAAATATGAGGTATCGGCAGATGCTATAAAAAGAGCGCCGACCACCCACCTCCACATGCTAACATACAAACATGTAGGACACATCAACACATGCAAAGCAACAGGGGGTTGATTGAGAGTGTCGACCTGGTCTGCCGTTCACGCGATGACGTGTTTGACAGCTGTGACTGACAGTCCAAACAGCGTTGTGGAAAAAACATGCATCAGCACCCGAAGGCTCAGAGGAGACCAAAATACACACCCGGACATGCCCTCCGCACTGTGTGCCAGCCTGAAAAGACACTAATAAACCAAAAAAGTGCACAAACACACAGATGCTTTTTGCTCTGCTGCTCAGACATGTATCTGATACATCTCTAATAAATCAGAGGAGAAGCTGGAGAGAAGCACAGGATTTAACTTGATTTCACAGTAGTATTGCAACACTAGGTGAACGTACTGTACGTTATCAAGCCATGCACACATATATATTAAATTAGAATTTGCCCTGCATGACTAAAAGGAAACTACAGAGCTTTCCTACAACCTGCTCAGTGTTTTAGAGAAAAACATAAAGCAGCCCAGTCTGATCACACTGCATGTTTCTATTTACATTTTTAAACTGAAAATCTGAGGAAGGTATAGAACCACTGTGTGTCTGCACCACAACATCCTGATTGAGGAGCATAAATCCCTCAACTCATCTCCCTGTAGGCACTATATAAAACATTACAGGAACCAGTCCTCACCATGGGAACTAGGAGGCACAGGGCAGGAAACGATTTCTCCCCTCACAGGAGACACAGTAACATCGCAGACAACTTCAGCAGAGCAACTACAGGCCTACTCCTCCGACTGCAACATGTGTTGATGCACTCTAACCTATATAGAATTAAGAAATTGATTAAAATGATTGGTCTTAAAGGCAACATTGGTTGGTAAAATAATCTGTACCACATAACATTTAAGTTGATGCTCTTATCCAAACCAATGTGCAGTGACTGAGCTCTTCTGTGTTATAGTACAGTATATTTGGCTTGCTATATACATGCTCTCTGTATTACATTACGAAATATGTGAGCAATAAAAGGAAATGCTGGTCAGAGCTAGATGATAATCTATGTATAACTTGTGACTGTAGAGTAATACCAAAAGCAGTTTGGAATCTTCTAAAATATATAAATCCCTTACAGAATACTTTGGCAGCATGTGTCAAACTACAGCTCTGATGCTGGACAATATACATTTGGCTAAGCCCTTTCACGTTCGGTCTAGATTTAAGACAGACAACCATACATGGACACTAAACACATCTATTTTTTGTGAAACCAGTGATTCCTAGGGGGGAACTGAAACACAACACTCAGACACCAGACGCCATCATTCATATGCTCAAGGTCAAGGGTCAGGGGGTGACCTCTCGGGTCAACGGGCAAGCAGTCTGTTCACGCAGCAGCATTCATGTGGATGTGGCCTGAAACAGACTATAAAATTAAAATAAAACCAATAGTTTCAGTGTTTCACATTTTCTGAATTTCTGAAATTAAAACTATGTTAGAATCAATACAATATGCAAAAAATATACTCATAACAACATAAGATAACTATGTGTTGGTCTGCACCTAATTAACACCCAGGGTGGATTAACTGAACTCTGACACAAACCCTGTGTGAATATGAGGCCGCATATTTGACTGCACATGTGGATTTGCATTTACACGTACACACTTTTCACACACAGAGAAATAAAGAAGTGCTCCAGGACAGCGAACACAAACAGCGATGTGAGGGAAAGAGCTGGGACGGGATGAGGGATTAGACCTACAAAAAAAAAAGTGTCTGGTTTCCCTGCCTGAGGGCTGATAGCAGATATCACAACTCCTCAGAGTGGCTGCACACCTCATTATCAACACCACGCTCCCTCGCAGCTTCCACTGGTCTCTGCAGCCATTGTGCAGACTCAGTGACACAAAATATATGGACCCCTCTGTAGTCGAAGCTGAAAACAATGTGCTCATACAGTCTTTTTTTAAACATTGTTGTTTAAACACTGTTGAGCAATTCATCTACAACCGTACTATGAGTGGTTCTAACACCAACTAATACAGACAAACCATGATTAAATACAATATAAACAAAGGCAGTAAGTCTAGGAATCAAGAAGGACTTTGGCTGTGAAACATGGCAGATAATACTTTGGCTTTTTACTACCTCCTGGCCCTACTAACTTTCCCCCCCTTTTTTAAACCGCTATACAGTGGAAAAACTGACACCTAAAAGAGAACGAGAGCAGAATCGACAACAGTTTTATATATATAAATTGATCCCCGTGGTTGTCAATGCCTTCACTTTTTTCAATTCTATTATGACTGTTATATTCCTAGATACTCTTCCTATGGTTCTAGTTTGGGGACATGATTACAATGGTATTAAATAGCAGTGTGTCACATTTAAAAAATATATTTTTTATATTATTTTAATGTTATTTATTTTTATGGCACAAGACGCTGCAATATTAAAATGTGACGATATTAATCGTCAAGGCGAAAAGCTGTCCTAATATGGTGACTCGTCTCGTTTCATGAGCCAAGGGTATCGTCGCACCCCTACTATTAAACTCCTCTACGATTTCCCTATATTCAAATATATCCCTGCTTCTGGCTAAAGAATGCTGCAATGTGACATCATCGGGGGGGACTTTTCAATTGAGCTAATGTCATCTGGAGAAACAAAGTGACGTATGCTTGATTTCTGATTCTGTGTTGAGACTACAGAAAGTCAAGTGCGCTGTAAGCATTTAAAGTGCACTGCTGTGTCCGTATTGCTCTGCCTAAAATGCTAGATAAAGGTAGGGTTTCTATGGCACCGTGTTGAGCTTCTTCGCCACCAAGTTATTTTGCTGTACTACAAACAACGGCGAGAGAAACTGAGCACATCACGTTCAAGTGATCTTTGACTGCAGCTAGCAGCTAGCAGATGAAGAACATCTTGCACCTGGCTGAATTAATGGCTGTGACTGTCAGTGCCTTCACTTTTATCATGGAGGATATGGACATTTATTATGGAGGACATATGGAGGGTCTTTACAACCAATGCAGCGCTACCAAGTGCACCGATCACAGCGGTTGCAGTCTGTGTCGCAGCTTAATGTAGTTACATTTTGGGCAGGTGGACATTAGGCCGTACCTATGCCATAGATTCAAGGCAAAAACAATCAAAAATAATTGGCACAATTAGGGCTGGGCAATATGGAGCAAAACTCATATCGATATTTTTAAGCTGAATGGCGATATACGATATATATCTCAATATTTTTTGATCCCATAAAGTGATTACAAAAAGACAACTATGGGACAAATTTACATGTTCTAAATGTCATAGGTATGTTATTAATGTATGTAGCTAAATTAGCTAAATTTGGCACATGTGAAATAGGTTTTGTAAAAAAAATAAAAATAAAGCTGCACTGCTGATTAATCAATTAAGAGTTGTTAAAAAAAGAAAGTGCCCTTTTATGCACCGTATACAGCCGTCTTGTTCCACTGTTAATGTAGGGACCATGTCTTTAGCAATATGATAAGCTACTGTTTTGGTAATGTTGTTCCACTTCTCGCTTTTTCACGAGTGTAAGAGTTTTGTGGCGTGGTTTGTTTTGGGGCAGGGGGTTGAGGCGGCTTCACGGCCGCGGTGGCAGCACGCAGTTTAACACACTGTTTGTACTCATCTTATGGCGCTGTTGTAAATGGGGAAAAAGATTTGAAGCGCTCGAAGCTTTCATTGGAACTTGTTTTCTGCATTCTCTACAAAACACATTATTCTGATGCTTGGAATTCGAACTACCTCCAGATGATTGAGCCACTGCCTCTACATATACCAACCAGCTCCTCTCCTCCTCACCGCCCCTCCTGCTTTCTTCCTTCTCTGCTGCTTTCTTGAAGCGGTGTGAAGGGGCGGGCTGTGAGTTGTGTTCAGAGGGGGAGCGCGGCGGGCGGGGCTGTCTTTGAGTTGTCAGAGAGCAAAACAGGAAAGAGGCAAAAGAGCTCTATCGAGTTTTACGATATTGTCTCATTTTATCTCATTTAGAATTATATCGATAATTTTAAAATATCGATATATCGCCCAGCCCTAGGCACAACTGCTAATTATCATTACCTGCAGCCCAACTTTTCATAAACAGACTTATGGCAGTCTAACAAGTGGTGTACCAATTCAGCCAGGTGCAAGATGCATTCATGTTGACAGCCATCTACTGTATAACCATAAACAGACATCTGTCAACATGCTTACTGATATTTCCCAAACACAATAAATAAAGCTAAATTATGGGCCATTGTTGCCACACTAACCCATTAAAAAGGATTATAAAAGACTTCTGAGGAGGCACAAAAAAAAACTACAAGCCAAGCCTTACTTAGTGAAACCCTGCCAAACATTTGCATGATATGCAAGAACAGGCTGAGACTGAGACACTGTGCTCCTTGTTACAGTCACCCGTGTCTGATGCATTTTAAAACTTTCAAGACTGGAAAAAAAATAAATAAGTGGAAATAACATGTCTCACCAAGTAAGTGAATGTGTTTGTGTGGACGGGACTTCAGGCTAAGTGAGAGAAATTTGGAAATTCGAGCCTGCTGGCTATATTAACTCTGGCAGCCAATTGAAGAATACCTGCATACTGATGTCACACCCTGCCATGCAGTTATAACACACACTGAGCATAAATATCTGCCTTTTCCTTACACACTCACTTCCTCAGCAGCACTGTGCCATGCTGTGTGTGGCCTGGAGCATGGGTATTACACACACATCTTTCAGGCACATATTTAATCACGGAGACAAAAAAGGTACTCGGTGAAGGCTGCCAAGTTTGGGCACCAAACTTGTATCCAAAGTCAAGTGTTTCAAAGAGGGGGCGGAGGCCAGAGGGACAATGAAAAAGACGTAAATAGGGGAAGAGGAGGGGACAGAAAGTCTCCTAGACAGAGAGCAAGACAACAAAGAGACGTGGGTTGAGTTGGAGGCTCGCTCTGTGCTTGGCACCGCTGCCCCGGCATGTGCCACTGTGCATGCCAACAATCGCAGTAACCAAACAGGAGTGGTGAGGGCAAAAACCTGATGCACTGAGAAGCTAAACAAGCAAAGACCCTGATTCCAACCCAAATTAAGTCATTTGTGATGTGTGATTTAGTATTACTGATAAGATTTGAGAGCAGTGGTGATCTATTATATTGTTACTGGTATGTTTTCAACCTCAGTGTAAAAATGGCATTTTCTGTTGTGAGGTTGTCATAGCAAAACTGTACGAAAATTAGTCAAATGTCACATTGTAGTAAGATTTCTTCCACAAAATCTGCTTTCTGCACTTCCCTCACATTCACCCACTCTGAGCTGCCTGCATATAAACTGGAATGAGAGAAAGGAAAGATCACACAAAAAGAGGGAAAATGATGTAATCAGAATGATAAAAGGTCTTAAGATTGTATCGTATACAAAGAAAATGTTTAATTTTGTATGAGCAGATACAAGCAAAAACAGAGGCAAGTCAGCTGACTAAGTTAACTGACTGCTGATGAGTTGTCCGTCCCTCAAGTCAGACCGACTGCATATGGCAGAGGTCTGGTAACTGCCCTGAGATGCCCCGTTGGGGGCAGAATCAAGGGCAGGGCTCAATTATGTGTGTGTATGTGTGAGTGAGAGTGAGAGGGAGTGTGTGTGTGTGTAGAGTTTGGGTGGGTCACATCAGTCTGCACTTGCAAGAGCACCAGTTCCATCTGTCTTTGACATGGGAGAGCTTAATGACAGAGGCAGAAAAGCCAAAGAAAAGAACTCTTCGCTCTGTCTCTCCCTCTATCCATCCCTCCCTCCCTTCATTTTCCTTCCCTCCATCTCTCTCTCTCTTGACCGCACTCTCCAACATCAATGCTCCATATGGAGCTCTCTGGACAGACTTTTTAAAACTTGTCTTGGCCTGGCACAAAATCAATAAGACATCTAGACGTACACTCACTTGCACACCAACTGTACACATTAACGAGTGTAATCTGGCTCGCAGTCTGGAACGCACTAAGCAACTACATACTCCATTACTTCTGCACATATAATATGTCCTGGACACAAACTAATGAAATTTCCAGTGTGGAGCTGTGTAGCCAAAATAGACTCACAGGCACACAAACACACACTGTTATGATCCTTGGTCTATGTTTAATGAATTCTCCTTTGGGAATCCCACAGCTCTGACTCTGTTTTCTGTATGCTGCCTGCCACCTGGTCTCATTCAGTCCTCAGGTGTCCCCTCATGAGATACTCGTGACCAGTTGCAGTGTATCTACAAAGAGGACATCCCTAAACTGATTAGTTTCAATATCAAAATTCAATAGAGAACAAGGTATTACTGAACAAAAGGTGAAATTACTTCACCCAGCCCTGGTAGAGCTCAAGCTCTGAGTCCTGGATGAAAAAATTAAACTCATACATATAAAGAGGTAGAGGTGCATTGTGAGGCTAAAATTCATGAGTGGGCTTGTTGTTCTCTGTTCAGGCAGACAGATGATAGAGGAAACAGTTAAAAGCTGCACAGCACCGTCTCACCTCAGGCAGGTTAGAAAGACACACAGTGACGTATCCTCTTCACAAAGAAGCAGATACCAAATATAGACAAAAAAACAACTGTCTGGTTCACGTGTGTGTGAAATTTTCCACTTAACTTTGTCTTCATTCACTTACAATTTTGGCATCCTCCTTAACGCTGTATACTAATGCAGCATTTAATAAAAAGCTGTTTGCCCAAAAGAGTCCCGAAAATGACCCACACTCTATACTGTCCCTGAATGCATCACACAAAAGGTGATTAGAGCCTTGTCGTTTTTAAACACACGACGGGAGGTGCATCAGAAGTTACACAGTGTTACTTTTAATGTGAAACCTGTGCACAACATCTAACAATAGGTCCAGTTACAACAAAATGAGAGGACATATCCATCGCAACTACTATCCTGAGTTGATGGTACAGAGAAATAGCCAATCAGGTGACTATCTTGGCGATTAGCATCTGTCACACACCAGTCACACAGCAATTGTTGAATGACAGCTCATTCTTGTTGCCAGCTTATCTTCCAGTTTGAGATCAGACCACTTCTGGTTTTTTTTCTTTTTTGTCACTCTCCCAGTATTTTTATATGTATTTTAACCATCTAAATGTCTTTTTACATTCATTTGGTTTAAGGCAATGCGCAAAAACACTTGAACACTGCACCTAAGCCTATAGCAGGCAAGATATTGGGTTGGATTTGTCTATGATCAGGTCACAATCCAACCACAACATGATTTAGCTTTAGGATGACTCAAATAAAAGTACCTGGTGGAAAAGAAAAAGCTCTTAAACCACAGAGTCTGTTCACTCGCGTTAACAATGTTAAAAGATGGAAGAACAGGGCAAAGTCATGTGAGCCGTTTCAAGTAAATACAACCACAGGAGACGCAGGACAAAAATTCAGGCCAAGTGCAAAGGCACAGCAATGTGAGCTCACAAAATTAG
Organism: Sandelia bainsii; assembly: GCA_032362345.1. NCBI lineage: Eukaryota > Metazoa > Chordata > Actinopteri > Anabantiformes > Anabantidae > Sandelia > Sandelia bainsii. The sequence goes on from JAUMHL010000011.1 coordinate 8,081,812, forward strand.
ATATTCGTGATTAAAAAGCTGCAGTGAAGTGACGAGTGTGACTCTAGCCAAAGACCCACATAGAGCGGCAGGGGTTTAGGCTCGAGACAGATCATGTGCTCGGGGGAAACTGTCAAGAAAGAGAAGAGTGGGGGGACAAGGCGAGGGGGCCTTGAACCCTGAGTGAACTACCCTTTCCCGCTCCCCCTTCTCACTCTCTGCTGAGCTGATGACTCACTGCTGGAACAAGAAAGAAGCCAGGGGGAAGGATTGTGAGGAATCGAGATTGACTGCAGCAACACCGCTCTGCAGAACAGCCTTTAATGGGGAAGCAGGTAGTGGTTCTGTTAAAGGAGATGATAACCACACTGGTTGCTGTAACAAGCAAACTTGAGGTGCAGATACTAAAGCAGAAACACAGCACTAACCACAGTGTCAACCATTTTTGTTTCAAGTTTGGAATTGTAAGTTCATAGTGTAATGGTAAAGCTCAGTTCAGATGCTTTGACTTGTGTTCCATGGCTTGTATTTTTATATCTGCGGCGTCTATTGCAGTGAGAAGACAAGTCAGTCACCATGAAACAAAACCCTTTAAAGCCACTGTACAGCACTCAGGGAAAAATACAAGAATCAGCGGAATTTGCACCAGATTGGCCGTTGATCTGGCCAAGTAAACATTTGGTATGATCTGATCATGCAAAAATGGCAATTTAAACTTACAGAAATAACAAGTCATTTAATCTATAAGTTATCAGTGCAAAACCCTTAGTGTGAAGCAGCCACAGGAAGAAAGGGGAAATTTTTATTAGAAGTAGCTTCACACAGATGTGCCTGTGAGGCTGAGGTTTGTATCTAAAAGTACAAACAGGAACACACAAGTGAAACTAACCTCCAACCCACATATTCAGGTAGAAGCTAAAGAGCTGCCTCTCGTCTCAAGTACAGTTTAGCCACAGAGGAGAACAGAACAGAGGAGACCAGCACGAGCTTGGCATGGCACAGTGAAAAGCAGACCAACCCACAAAAATGGGAAAAACCCTATTACTGACTATGTTACCCTTAGTGAGTTTCATTCTCATTTATCTTCACCAGGCAAAGATCAAACATCACAAAGGTTCCTTGTGCCTCTTGTATTTTTGTCATTTCTTAATAGTGTAGAATAATGTAAGTATGCAACTATAATTAATCTGCCATTTTTCTCAATTAAACAGCATATACATATCACATCTTTCACCATAAGGTCCTTCAAATATCTTTTGCCTGTTTTGTCTAACAGTTCACAATGATTTAAAACTGAAAATTTTTGAAAATCCTTGCTGCAACCAAGAAACAGCTGTTATTACGGCTGCAACTAGCAATTATTTTCCTAACGGATTAATATCTAATTACCATTTCAATTAACCGATTAATCATTTACTTTATGAAATACTTGGAAACAATAAAAAAAGGGTGTGAAATCTCACAATATATTTTGTAAAGTTACATTTCACTGTGTCGCAAATCAAACTCTTTACAGAATTATTTTTCTTCATTTAGACAATTGAGTTCTTCCACACAGCACAGATGCAGAACATTTGCACGACAGAAACACAAACATGGAGAAGACTGAACGTGACACAGCACGGGGTAATTCCCGTACAGACAGTCCTAACTTCAAGTAGTCTTTTTTTGTCCAACCAAAATTTTTATTTCAGAGAAAAGTAAGAGCAAGATGAGCAGAAAATTCTCACAAAACCTTAAACCATATCAAGTGTTTGTAATTTGTGCTTGAAAAACAACTATAATAAAATGATTAATCAGTTTACATTAGCTAATCACTTCCTTCTACAGCTGCACTGATTAACTATTACTCATTAAGTGCAGTTTGGATATCTGTCAACTAACCACTGTCTTCCCCTACCTCTGCCTCAAAACCACCCAAAGGGCCAAAATATACAGACACCGAGAGAAAACCTTCAGCCCACATGCTGTGAGATGATTCCTCAGCAAACCAAACGCAGAGACCACGGCACGCTTGTGTGTGTATGCACAGTTCAGAGATGACTTTGTCAGCTCAAGACAGCTGTCTGGTTTCAGTGTTGTTATCGTGATAGAGAACCAGGTTGTAGTTCCTGATACTTGTTCCTCTTCAGAACATGCCATCCTTCCAAAATAGTGAACTCTATCCTTGCCAAGATGTGAAACAAGACATGGTTTAATCTCAACCATACACACGCTGATCTGTCTTGAAAGGCAGAGATAGAAATAATTCCAACTAGCTTTAAAATATAATACAGCCATGCTTGGTTCATTTGAATACCAGACACTTAGACGAGTTGGGGTTGAGGTTAGAATATTTGAGGTCCAATTCTAATAAATCCAGTAGGGTGATAAATAGAGAAATTTTGCTGGTGACTTTTTAGGATATTAAAAAAACAAGTTAGTTTCCTTCCATGAGCTCATGGGAAACCTCACGTACATTCCTCAGCAGTACTTCCAACATGATGGCAACGGTGGAGAATATCACACTGCAGCCACAAGTGCAAAATGATCGACCACAACATGAACAACCCTCTGTTCAAGAAGAGAGAAAAAAAGCATTGTTTGCTTAACCACAATCAATAGCCTGCTCCACAAAATGACACAAGTCTCTTACTTCATTGTGATTCTAGGCAAAGGCCAAAACCTCCTGACATCAACAGCCACAGGAATGCCACCAGGCGGATTCTTCAGTAAAACTCTCCGGCAGCTTTAGTTAAACAACCAGACGATGCAAGGAAACATATGGAGATAACAGTTTGCTTTTCCAGGAATCCCGGCACGTCTCTCCCTATGTTATTTTCCTTGAATATTTTCCTGACACTTGATAGCTCCTTCTTGCTCTCTCTCGCAGGGGGGACGCAGGCTGCCATCACTTGTCTGGGCCTCTGCCAGCAGCGGTGTCCCTGGAAGCTGGCTTGCAGGAATCAGGAGCCGGGATACATGCTGAATGTCATGTATTGCGAGGTATCATCTAACGCTGAAATGATGAGTTGTTGAAGGTAGAAAATAAGCCGAATTACTTGAATGAAATGGCAAATATTACACAGCGTCTGAGTGACAAATGCCTCACATAAAACCCACAAAAAAAAGACTCTGAAACCTTCACTGACATGTTTATGTAAAAAACAAAAGTCTATAGGACGGTGATGCAAGAAAGGCTTACACTGATCAATCAACAGCACATTTACCTAAAGACAATGGGAGAGAGGTGCGGCTCTGTGACCATCAGCACACTTTAAATTATGCAACTAACAGTCCCAAGGTTACCGCAACATTTCTTTTAGCATTTCTTTTTTCTCCTATTATTCCAGTCTGCCTCCTTACTAATGCTAAAACATTTCTTTCAGGAAAGGTTTACTACAGGCAGGCTCACTGCTTGGCACTCCTTTCTTATCTAATATAATAATAGTGGCAGCTGCCTACAGCTATGGGAGGTGGTGTTAGTAGGGGCTTTCCCAACATTGGAGATCCTGTGTACATTTGTAACCTTCCTCTGAATGGATGAACCGGCCGAGCGCAGTCGTTGGAGAACAGACGGAACATGACACTTTGAACAATGCCTCTGAGCCCTCGCTACCATGACCGAGAATAACAAGGCAATTATGTGGGCTAATAGAATAAGCAAATAAGGCTTTTCTCTCTTCAGGTCTGGCTCTGGTGAGTTCTCCTGACAGCTTAGAGCAGCATATTCAAAATGTATGCAGTTTATCAGAGGCCTGGCATGAGCCTCCCATTAAAAGACCGTTAAAAACTTCAAAAGCCAAACCCCTCTGTCTTCCCTGAGGAGAAAAATATTATCAATCCTTTTTTTATACATAAAGAACAAAATGAAGAGTGGAACAACACACAAAAGCACCAATAGTGCTCAGTCTAATGTTTTCAGCTGCTCCATGATAGGAAGTAGGCAAGAGTCTGCTCATTGAAGTTGAATGAAGCAAACAGGAGTCAGACAGGGGGAGTCAGTTCATGTTTTCTGAATGAAACATCCTGAATGTGGAGGGACAGCAGGGGCAAAAAACTGCTGAGACAGTAGAAACCACCACTCCCTTGGCAAAGCTGCAATCACTACAAACAGCAAAGGAACAAGGGCAGGGAAAGGTGAATGCTGGGGCTGAGGAAATACTCAGCGGAGAGTGTAGTCGAGAAAGACAGCGAGACCCTCCAAAACAAGAGTCAGCGCAGAGGTACGCCTGTCGCATTTGCCTCGTGTTAGCTTTCTGTCTTACCCTGTCTGCTCGCCTGTCTTAGCCGAGCAGCGAGGCAGACGCCAACAACAACACCAAGAGGACTTGGGCCTCTCTCAAACATAACGCCAGGGCTGTTTTGAAAACCACTTTGGCTTTAGATTTACATCAGAATGTTCTGTCCCATCCTCTCTGAGGCAAACAGCATCACAGTTTCTGGAAGAGCCAGAGGTTTGAAAAGTATGAGCTCATACTAATGCATTCCAAGCCTTGCACAAGTAAATAAATGCTCCCCTGTTGTGGTTTTTGTATGACAACTCTAAACCTTTATCAGGCCTTTACCAAGCTTGGGCAATTAGATAATGCCACCTCTTTTACAAACATCACACCTACATGAAAAGCACATTCTAATTCATCATTAACAGAATAGAATAGAACCACTTCCTGTGAATCATGTACAAGGAAAGTCATAGTACCTAATTTGGTATATGAGGTTTATGCACACTTGAGGACGTGGCTGAATAAAGAGTGCCAAGCTGGCGGTGATCCAAGCAAAATTATGCAGAAATGTGCATTTCTATCCCCTTGGGTGTCTCCTATGGTTGTTCCCCTGAGACAGACAAACACAAACAGGCTGAATAGAGAAACAAGAGCATGAAGACACTGAGTCAACTAGGGTGTGTGGTGCTCTAAAGGCCCATCATCACTCGACCAAACAAGTTGAATCTGAACCCTGAGTGAAACTACAGGCTTCGGGGGATATTTCAATCATGTGAAGTAATGGATATGCATGAACCTCCAAAACAATAGGCTACTGTACGCACGAGAGTAAATCCCCCTAAAGATGTCTGGCAGTGGGACATTTGCTTTGGTGCTTTGCCTGTGACTTCTGTACAGCCCCCCCCGGCTTGTAACCCCTAGACGCCACACACTTTGAAGACTTTCACAGCTGAGTGGATGCAGGGAGCTTTAGAGATTGCAGGATCCTGAGGTGACACACCGATCAGGTAACTTGTATCATCGGCATCATTAACTTATATGTCAGTGCTGCAACTGACGTAGCAAAGCGTGTGTGTGCATATGGGAGGACATGGGGTTGCTGCTTTGAGGGGGGGAGGGGGGTAGCGGCAGCACTGCATTTCTTTTAACTCTAGCCTGAGCCTTTGCCACCATAAAGGTCAGTGCTTCGACATCTGCTGCTCTCTCTGAACCTCTCCTTTCATAAAAGGGAAGTAGGGAAGAGGAGAAGACCCTGGGGAATGGATGTACGTGCTCACACACGCACACACACAGATAAACTTTTATGTCGAGGTACTCTCTGTCTCTCTTCCATATACACTCACTCAATCAGCATCAATACAGCCGCAGAGCTCAAACCACACGCACATGCTAACAAACAGAAGAACACAAGGTTTGTGTCTCAAAGAGAGGCTCAGTAGTATCATTACACCAGCACAGAGAAGCTTGGCTTTTGGCCTGAAAGACTCCATCGTTCCCCTCTTTTTTTGGCGAGGGGGGTGAGCTAAATGGAAGCTCATCCCTCAGGGGCACTGCAAAGGCAGAGTAGTGTTGAAATAAGTGATTCATGCTTTTATCATCCCAGGTGAACAGTGCTTCTCTTTCAGCTATCACAGTTTCTCTGGCAGAGGGGAGGGAAAAATAATGAAAACAACACTGTTTTTTCCCCTTCATCTACATGAGGGACAGTGATCTGGATGTTTTCTTGCCAGTTTGTGTTTTTGTATCAACAATTCTACAATGTTCTGAGTACAGCCATGCTATACTGGGGGAGGGAGATTTGTGTACTGTGGCAAACGATAGGGGGTTTCACCTGTATCTGTTGAGATGGCATCCAAAAAATACACAAAGGTACAGCAACTAAATGGTGTTGTCTAGATCTGAAATGATTAGACAACTAAGTAAGGACCTGACTCAGCATCTGGCAGCTACATCTGGATGCCAAGTTGATCCTTCCATAGCCCATAAAAAATGATCAAGAATGGTCTTTGTGAAAGGAGAGCAGCCAAGAACCCACTTTTTGGGTTTCTAGTTGTTCTAATGTAAAAACTAAGAAACAAATTTATATGGACATTATTGAATTGCTGAAAAACTCATCCAATAGTGGCCTAAGACTTTTGCACAGTGCTGTATATTTCCTGATTCCAACTCCTTAAATTTGAATATTTTCTCCTGTACGCCACTGTTTTATTGCACTGTAAACAGAAAAAGTACAGACCCCTTTCTGGCTAACGCTGTGATTACATCACATTGTTAGCTGGAGGAAAAACAAAGTAAAACTGGAGGCAAACCCATTCACTTCAGCCTACATCATGCACTGAATTTATCATCTTGCTGGGTGCCAGAATTGAAAAAGCAATGGCTCTAACTTCAACTTCTATCTCATAACAGTCAAAAATGTGAAGACAACTGTGGTTATACAAGTTTGAGGAGTTAGCTACAAACATACAGCTAGATAAGGTTAGCTGACGAAGTTAGCTAATGAACTTAGAGAGTTACTGCTATAACAATTATTATTTTTCTATTAATAGTATACTAAGAGTTCATGTATCCTTCACCATTTTACATACCATGGAACTTACATTGCTCTGATTTAATATCTGGAAGAGCAGATGTAAGTGAAATCATCCAAAATAAAGTTATCGCTCCTAACGTTTGTTATTTTAGACACATATCCATACCTACAGCAGACAATACAAAACATAAAAGCCACCTGATACGAAGTGTGGGCTACAAACACAATTAGAGCCATCGCTCAATTCAATTCTGGCACCCAGCGACACAGCAAGATGACATTTTCAGTAGGTGATGTAGTTATAGGCTTCTAACATCTGGCCACAGTAGGTCATCACTAAGTGAGCGTGTAACAGTCGGGAAAGCTGGTTCCCTTGGTTAATTTAAACTTTTTCAAGTAATTGTCAATAACTGTCCCAGTCCCAGAGAGTGAGTGACTGTACATACACCATTGGTAAAATACAAACCAACAAATCTTGGTAATCACTGTTAGCAATGGGGGTTATTTTGTCTCCAGCCACCAAAAAACATTATCACTTTTACTAACTGTAAAAGAGTCTACAGGGTTTGGATAGAGGTGGGCAATGAGGCTAAATAATCACATCACAATGTTGATCCAGGATCTGAACTGTGACCTTACATTACAAAGTTGTTAGATTGCACAGCCTTAGTTTCAAACTGTTGATTGGACAAAACAAGTAGTTTGTAAATGTTTGAGTTTTAGAAAATTCACAATATTCTGACATTTCACAGTGAGAATGATTCATCAAATAATTGAGAAGTCAAAAGTCAAGTTATCAATTCTGAACATTTATATTAAATCAGACCCCAAATACAAATTGAGATATTAAGAAAACATTATATCAACTCCGTATAATGCTGCACTTTGTTTGACTGAAATAGACGTTCCCTGTTTGATCTAAAGTACATGCCATGTTGCGAGGAAACCAGCTATAGAAATCAACTGTAACTGATGGGCTATCAAACTGAACTTGGTGTCTTTCAAAGCTGGAGGTTATGTATGATACTAATCTATATTTTGTATTGTGTATCATAGGTGTCTTTCACAATTACATGAGTTGTACTTTGAATAGAATGGTCTATGTATGAAAATACAAGGGTATGTAAAAGCAGAAGTTTATTATGAAAGGTCAGACTAATTAATAACAGCCATCTGTTACCCTGCACTTCCAGTGTCAAACACTACAGTGAGGATAATGTTCACACAATCTAAATTATTCAGAAAGACAGACAAAACACAACCCTTCCATCCATTTTCTTAACCGCTTGTCCTCGTAAGGGTCATGGGGGGTGCTGGAGCCTATCCCAGCTGTCATCGGGCGAGAGGCGGGGTACACCCTGGACAGGTCGCCAATCCATCGCAGGGACAAACAACCATGCACACTCACATTCACACCTACGGACAATTTTTAGAGTCACCAATTAACCTAACATGCATGTCTTTTGGATGGTGGGAGGAAGCCGGAGTACCCGGGTCCTTCTAGCTGTGAGGAGACAGTGCTAACCACTACACCACCGTGCCGCCCCAAAAAACACAACCCAAACTAAAAAAAGTGAGAAACATTCAGAACTTTACAACTTTAGAGTATGTTACAGTGAAGTCAGTATAAGCTACTACTTTTAACTCACAGACAGAACATTGAAGTACAGCCTTTCAGTAATACTATTATAAGAGAGTCATAATACCATTAACAAGCCTGTGGTTGTGGAGCCCCTCCCTGTGTAAAGCCAGAACCATTTAAACAGTACATGGGCACATGGGGCTGTGGTCAGCCTCTCTGATGCTTCCAACTGTTACTGTGAATATGGCCTGCCATAAGCTGAAAAACTCCCCTTATGGACATAAATTTTCTGTTAAACCTCTGTCACCCAAGTACACACACACCCAACCCATCTTCCTCACGCACACTGACCCCCTACTCACAGAAAAACACACAGGCAAACACACATGAATCTGGAGATATCATCTGGACAGGTGGCCAGCCACCCAGACCTGACCTGCATGCCCTCTTGTTTGCTCCCTCCCTCCCTCTGCCTCCTCCCCTCCATCCCCCCTCAACTGAAATCAGTTCAGGTCTGCTGGAAAGCCCCAAATGAACATGCACAGCAAACAACCCCCCAGTCCACCTCCCCTTCTCCTGCCGCCACCACCACACACACACCTTCAACAAGCCCAGCAAATGCCTGTCACCCACTGGGCTGTCTGTGGGAATTACTGCCTTATCTGTGGAAAAAACAAGTTTGTGTCTAGCTAATGTGCAGGTAAATAATTTTAGTCTGGGTGTATTCTACAGGCTGACTAAAGCAGAAAAGTCATTCAGCTTACTTGAACACAGCTCTGGGTGTGAGCAATAACCATGATGCAGCACCATTAAAGAGAAAATATATCACTGACATTCTCCATCAATTCAGTTGTGCTGTTTGAAAATGTTAACAAGACCATTTTCCCATTGAGAGCCTGGGTTGACACACATATTTCAGATGTATTATCTAGTGGCAATTACTGAAAGTGCACTGCGCATAATTAACTCCTTTAAAGTGAGAAAACGTAACGATGTTAGAGATAAAACATAAAATAATATTTTCAGCAGCCACTTATGTGATTTTTAGAGGTCATCGGGGAAAGATGCTTTCAAGTTATTCAGAGCAACAAAAGTCAAAGTCATTATGTGGAGACAGAAAATGTAAAATCAATGGTTCAGGCTGTATACACGGTTTGGACAATCTTTTAGTGATAGGGTTAAGCACACATTGATGTTTATTATGGATTTTGTCCTTAGATGAACCCCACATCTGACGATAGTCAGTGTTAGGATGGGACTTTCATTAGCAACCTGTTTATAGAGTTTAGCGACAGATCGCTAGTAAACAGTATTTTCTAACACAGCTCTCCAGCCTTACTTTAAGGAGCTGTAGTCATTCGAGTACACGCTATTCTCCGTGTGTGGCAGCGCTACGCGTAAATATTTACAACAAACACGCCGTGTGAGGCGAAAACTCACCGCGTCAACAAATAAAGAGTCAAAGGGGATGTGTTGCTCACAAAGCAGCAACGTGTTTCAGTCAGATTTCGCTAGCTGGCGTCCATTATCGGACAGCTAGCCGTGTTAAGTCGTGAGTCCAATTCGTAAACGTGCAGCCCGGGTAAATGGTGAGCACGTTTCACAAACAAGCGCAGGGCGAAGAAATAATATGAGCGCTGTGAGTGTAAGCCACTCGGAGGTGGTGTGGGGGGAAAGAGACGGCATATGAACATTATAATTGTTTTCGGAAACATGCTTCAGTGGCTGTGTTTAGCTCGCTGGCTAGCCTGCTAGCTACCAGGTCGCCGTTGTCTGGGAAAAGACCACCGAGGGTGAAGTATCGCTTAGCTGGTGCTAGCTCACAAAACACTGCAGCAACAGTCAGCTCAGGCAAGTAACGTTAACTGGTCAAAGAAAAAACACTGGCACGCAAACACTTTGAGACAAATAAACGACTTATTGAGACTAAACTGGTGGCCAAAACACTACAGTGCCCCCAGGCTACGGCACACGGACTAAAATGAAGGTATTTCACGGGTATAAGTTGTATTCTGTTCAACTCCGCTCCCCACCGCCAGCCCCGAATCTCAGACTCACCCTGTCACAACAGGCGCCATCTTCCACAAACTCTCACCAAAACTCCAATACTCGCGATATCCTTCCTCTCCCACAGCCCAACAATCCGCCGAGACAACAGAAGCAGACTGGAGGTGTAGGGACGAGGGAGACGGAGAGAAAGGGGGTGGGTGAGGAAGACAGAGAAAAAGGGGGAGGCGGCGGGTAGCATCAACGGAGCGAGAGGGGGGGGGGAGTGAGCGAAAAGGGCAGACGCCACAACAACAGGCGTGGGAAACTTCGAAACTCACGCGAGAGTTGGAAAACTCTCACAATAGGCGAGCACAGAGGGAGCGTCCTCTATCGCGAGATGTGCGCGGAGTGGAGTAGTTGTTTATCTTGTGGCGCTGATATAGTATTCCCACGTGTTTACCGGGTAATAAATTACAGCACCGATGGGTTCGTGGTGAAAAACGTTAGCAGCGAGGAAGCTCTTGTTTTTTTCCCAGGCTCACACATATTTGATTGTATGCATCCTGTCTCTTCATGGCGTCTGTGCAGTGTCCAGCATTAACAGCTGCATGCAATTGTAGCCAAAATATATATTTTTATTCTACAAAAGTCTACTTTTCATAAGTATTTAGACAGCAATCGTGAGATATAATAGGAGTACAAGCATCCAGACTTTAAATTAAAGGAGCAATTAATGGAGGGTTTCTGTACACCAAATTTACAATTCCCTTGGGTAGCATTGCAGTTCCTGTTTAAAATGTGGAAACAATGGTGTGAACACATGTGAATGGGCCATACAAGGCAGATTAGTGCATTGCCATCACATTGGGGAGTCCCATGACCACCCTCCTCACAGCCCAAACCTCAGCCAAAGTACAAGGGAGGCTATTATTGAGAATCATCATGCTTGGAAATGTGGCATAGGTTTTATTGGCTTTTCTCTTTGTGTCTGCCTCTGTTTTTCTCCCATAGCCACAGTGCATTTCCAAAACCTTGTGTGTTGTATCATCTCCACTACAAATGTGTCGGGTCATTCTTGTTTATCCGGGAGGGGTCAGAAAGTCGTAAACCTTCATGTGTGTTGTTGTCTTACACGGCCTTCATTTAAATCTGTTTGGCATCTTTGTTCACCTTACAAGTGACTTCTGTTGGGAGTTCTTCCAACTTCAAAGAAAAAGCGAGGGCTTCTGAGACCACACTGATGGGAAGTCAGTGCTCTTGTTTGTTGGTTGTGTTTGTTTGATGCGCCTGTGGCTGTTTTGTTTGGGGGAAAAAATGGTTATTGGTTGAATGTAAAAGACCAAAAACAGATAAATACAACAGAAATATTTAGTGCCACCATGTTTAATGCATTGAATTTTTATTTCTTGAATATGTGGTCTTGACTGGTTAAACAAATAGGCTGACATTTTGGGAAATACTCTAATAATATTAAAAAGATGACCTATCAGTGTCAGTGCAGAGCTACTCTAAACAGTTTTTCTTTCTGTATAAAGTAGCAGATGAAATCTCCTCCAGTATACCCTGTTGAAATCTACACATTTCATACTTTTTAGATGCATAATTCATTTTTATGGAGCTTCACTGTTTTGTCAGAGACAGAGGGAAAAAAATGGGGAAAGAAAAGAGTTGAAGGAATGAGGTTTTGCATGAGAGTGTGCCTGGCCCCTGGCCCGCACTGTGAAGACACAGAGACGAGGACCTCATCCTGCCCTCAGCCATTTTTCCTTTCCCTCTCTTTTTTATAGTCGGCAAAGAACCTCCAGTTACACTCGGAGCTGAATGGGGAAGCATAAAGTTTCCTCAAATGTTTTACAGCTGAACACAGTTTCAAAAAAAGAGAGACTACACAAGTGCAAGTACTTTTCAGAGAAAACAGAAGTGAAATAGAAAAGAAGAAAATACTTTTTCTTACCTTTTCTTAACACATTCTTCTATATTCAGCAGATATGTTAACTTTTACATTTATTAGCAATTAAGAACAACCTTTCTTGGTTATTGTACACATTTAGCTGTGCTAGTGTTTTTGTTATTTTCATGTCTTTTCTGCTCATTGCTTCTGTTTTTTCTTCATTTAAAAAAAAAAATTCACTCTTTCCCTATGTACCATTCAATCAATTAATCAATCTTTATTTATATAGCACATTTTAACAACCAAGGTTGACCAAAGTGCTTCACAACATTAAGAACAAAAGAAAGCTGAACATGGACTATAAGAATAGCAATAGAACACATGAAAACTAAAATAATTAAACTATTAATTAAAAAACCTGGTCAACAATAAATAAAATAAATAAATAAAAACGGTCACATGGTGCTCTTAAGTGCCAAATGCCAACCGAAATAGGTAGGTCTTAAATTTCATTGTCCATTCTCCCATTAGCAGTAAAAACAATTTATTCTGATAGAGACAGAGCCAATTTGAGCCATCACAACAAAATCATAATCCTCAGATCTATAAATCCACTTGCTTGACTGCCAAAGCTCATGGCTTAGAAGCAAAGAAAGATTGAGACAGAAAGAAAGATTCTTGTCCCCATGTGGAAACACCACTCAGGAATAAATCATCCCTTCTGTGTTATCTCTGTATAGATTTGGCCCCCGTACAAGCTGCTAAATAAACTTGTGTTCATTGGTTGAATGTGTTGCCTGTCACTAGTATGTGTTTGTAAAATGGTGTAACAGGCTTTCTGAATTAAAGTCTCATAATTACTTTCTTTTGAAAACTAAACTGAAAATGTGAAATTAACAGGTTTTCACATTCATCACGACGCGCTAAGATGAAACACTACTAGCACTCATTGTAAAAATAAAGGAGGAGGAGGGATTATTTTTATCTACAGATTTGAGGAGTGAAAACAGAACAAGGGGAGAAAGCGAGCCAATTAAGGAAGTTCAGTTTAAGTTCCCTGATTAACAGCTTTTTGACTCAAAGTCATTTGATACAACCGGAGGGTGGTGAAACTTCCTGAAATGAACACTGAGTCAGAGCGAGAAGCTGTGACAGACAGAAAAAGGTGGGTTGAGAGACACTGGGTCAGATGTTAGACTGGTGAGCAGTCAGACAGATAAGTGTGGACAAGAACAATAAGTTGTGGGCTAGGCAGAGCCAGGAAGTCGAATTTTGGCACCTTATAAACTTACCACTGTAAATAAATGTAACTTTTCAAGCCAAAAAGCAATTAGAGTCACTTGATAATATCATTTTCCCCCAGTGAACATCACAAGACTAAAAGTCACAAATTAATCAGCTCTGGCTCGTGTGAGTCTGAGTTCACAGCCAAGGGAAGGGCGTCCCTGTCTATCCATCCGTTATGTCCATCTGTCTTGCTGTCCAGCCACATGGGAAAACCCAAGGGTGGACAAGGGCAAGCAGTCTGACAAATAGAAAAGACGGTGAGTCCAGGGGTGCCACTCCTTTACCCCCCTCTCACCCTCTGTCCAAAGCTTCCCACTTTTATCACATGACTGACATCACAATTAGGTCCCAAAGACATCACAGAGCCTGACTTTAACAAAAAAAAAAAAAATGGCAGGGTGATAAGTTTGCAGACTGTCTAGGGAACGAAAGGCTTTTGAAATAGAGGCAAATCAGAAGCGTGAGGAAAGAGACGTTTCCCCTTTTCTGAACCTGTGCAGTTCACAGTGAGTTCAACCTGCCAAACGTATGTGGGGTTGAACTGTGCAGGCGTGCTATTTGGCAGGTCTGACGCAGCCTGTATATGACACTGGAAAATGAGCAATATGATATGACTGACTTATATCATAGTGGCTTTTTAGCATCTACGTTTAGAAACGGAATTAAGGCGTTTATCGCTTTAATTAAAGAATTATCTGCTCAGTTTGCCTGATAACTGATAACACCCCAGCTTTTAATGAAGAGCAATCTGTCCACAGAATGTATGTTTTACAGCCTTTCACAGTGTTGTAATAGAGCTAGATTATGGGCTTTCACAAGCGTGACACAATCACAAGGACCCATAAATCCATTACTGTGATGTTATCAACAGAACTAAGCAGCATAAATATATCCAAAAACAAAAAAAAGTGTGTTTCCACTGTTACCCGAGGAGAGATGTCAGCTCTGCAATGATAGCACTTTTCAAATCGTCCATCTGAGAATTGCACGCAGCCGATTTCAATCTCCTTTTCACTAGAGGGAAACCTTTTCATAAAAAGTTATATGAGTGCTGGTCTGGGTGGATTTGGCTCAGTTTCTTGTCACCATCTTTTTCAATCAGTGTTCGCCTTGGGGTATTGTATCTTGATTAAAAAAGCAGAGTTGATCATGAGTTCTGAAAATATGTCAAATGCATTATATCATGGAAAGTATCAAATCAGCCTAATTCCTTTATTTATGCTTGAAAACTGTCCCCTGAAAAACACGTAACATTCTCAGAAGGGAATTTTTGGGACTAAAATATGTCTGTCAGCTTAAATGTTGGAAGATTTGTGGGCATACAACCATCTATTATATTGAATTATGCATTATATGAAACACGTGTATAATAAAATTTAGTTCAGTTCAACAGAAAAGCACATAATGAGAATTTATTTTAGCTGCATCATCTAAATTATAGTACTCCCTTCATCAGCATCCCTTACATTCAATCATTTCATGTAACATCATACTTGATAAGTGAAGACACTACTGTATGTCAACATATGTGCTCATGTATTCATTATGTAGTGTCATTACACAACTCCAGATGACACCTAGAAACACAGATATTTTAAAATGGGGAAGGCACAGAGAATTTAATACCACTCATATACACATGTACCAAATACATGCCAAACATGCACCGAACTAAAACCATAGAAACCAAGTTGAAAATCACAGTTATCCTCAGTTATCAATGAAAACAATGGTTATGTGCCATATACTGTATCATATTTACCAAACAGTCATGGCTAGCCTAGCATAAAAATTGGAAACAGCTAGCCTGGTTCTCTCCAAAATTCAAATCTAAATGTTATCAATTTCCATGTGATGTCATTTGTGAATCCACACACACAAAGAAATGTTAAAACAACCATTTGTGGTTTTAGTGAGAGTACGACTACGTCTACACTAATAACAACAGTGTTGAGCTTCCCAAAGTCTTCTTGTGAGGTCATAACCATACAGAGGCCCATACGAAAATGCCCCTCTAACACCAAACAAATGCAATTGTACATCACAGTTTATCTACAGATCAAACAAAGAAACTACAGCATGCACTGTTAAGTCTGACAGGAGCATTAGGAACCTACAAGAACAGTCAAACAGGCATTTGCTGGTTCCAGTTCTCAGACCAAATGGGAATACATAAGTGAGGAAAGCAAATGTTCTTCAATCCCTCCAAAACTACCACGGAGACTCCCATAAGCATTGTATTGACCATAAATCCATTCCTCAAGTTAGTAAAGAGAAGACAGACACAGGAACTTAAAAAGTGCTACAATACATATACACTAATTTAACCCTCCCTCAGTGAGTCAGCAGTCACCATTCAGCAAACAGCCAGGAAGCTTAAAAAATGAAAATCCAGTGTAAGATGAGATAAGTGAGATTGATACAACAGAGGCAAATTAATAATAAAACGTACAAAGAGGATTGAGTCGATTCCTTTTTGTATTCACTTTTTTGCACTTCATCAGTGCTTTGTTTTGTGACTCAGCTGTGATGCATCCAGTCACTTTCGCTTCTGGGGCACTTCATTGGATACACGTTACCGTGAGTGACATCCATGTTCCACCTCGGAAAATCTGACTCAATGCGTGCAGCCCCAAAAACAAAGTGTCTCCTCAACCCGTTTAGCATGTGCGTGAATCCAAAGGGTGATTTATGGAAGATATAAGGAGTATAAACTGCAAGAATCCTCTAACCGCAATACAAGTTATTTTGTTTGTTGTCAGGATGTGGTTGAAACATCACCTTCTGAGCCTAAAGATTTGGTATCGTGGTCATCTAGGCCGGGAGCCAGTGTTTTGAGAGAGGTTTTGTATCACAAAAAAAAAAAAAAAAAGAGCAAAAACCCCTAAGAGACTAATCAGGAACAGGGTCAAAAAAGTCATAACAGTGAAACCTTCCAACAAAAGTAAAACTCTACTTTGTGAAAACCCTACTGGGATATTCACATCCAGTAAACTAAGAGCATAACTCGTTTAGCTTGGCCTACCGCCCTTGTCAGTTAAGACTTCAGTCAAAGCTTGGTGAAGGCTCATACCAGAAGCAGCCTGATAAAGTTACAGTACTGAATGTTAATGTATTTTTAACAAGAGTGACAGGACGTATATCATGGCAAAAAGATTGATGGACAGTTATTAGTGGGTACAAAGTACTTTGGTGAGCTCAACCTAAACCAAAAGAATGACATTTTTGTTTCTCGAGGACATCCCCAGTGAAATGTTTCAGTAAAATGAAAAATAGAAATTGCCCCTGTGATTGCTACACAAACATTTTCTTCCACCTCATGCTCTCATGAACTTGTAGAACATGATATATTGTATATTTATGTGAGTTTTTACAAGTTCTGGGCTGCTATTGCAGTTGTTTAGGAGATGGTGTTTAGATAGACAGCTTCACTTTGTTAACTGCAGCATATTTGGCTGGTGGGGGTTTGGAGGGAACGAGCCTCGGCCAAGTGAACCTCTCTAAACCTTGACCTTTGCCTCTTTAACGCCCACGCTCTCTCACTGTCTCTTTCACTCTCCACACGCACATACTCACACACACACACGCACCAAGAAGCCTTCTTGTCCGCAGAAATAAGGAAAAGTCTCTGTGACACACACAAAGGGGATGAGGTGATATACACACACACTCCCACACATGGAGCATGCAAAGACACACACATACACTCTCTGGCCAAATGGCTGCACTGCCAACATTGTGACCCTCTTTGCCCTCCTTCTCTCCTTCTTCCTCCACCTCCCAGGCTGTCTGTCTGGGGGCCGATAGAGGCAGAGGAGGTAGGGGTCAGCGAGGGACGTAGAGGGGCAGGAAGAGGACTGGTGATTAGGATGGGGGGACATGAAGGGGGGTGAACTTACCCCTGACTTTCTGTCCCATTCCTGGCATCCACCCCACTGCTCGAGGAGATACAGAGGGAGAGAGAGAGAGCCCTTGCAAATATTTGCGATGGATAGACACCCACACACTAGATAGTGGACACTCACATACATGAGTGTGGATGTCTTTTCAGTCACGCCAGCAGCATCGCTCTAAGGCAATATGGTTGATCAGGCAGTGACTCAACTATTTTCTCCACAACTGGGAGGCATTTCACATAAATTGATTGCTGTGAAACATGGGACATTTTTTCATGTTCCCCTTGGGATGAACTGTAATAACTTCGGTGTAATAACTGGAAAAAATTCAGCTCGTCTAACATTTTTTATTTTTATTTTTTCTGGATGTTATCCTCCGGTGTTGGCTGAGAGCCAGCAAGATTTTTTGTGCGAGTGCCAGAATTGGCCCAGATGTGGAAGTAGCATCAGACAATCATGTGGTACGTGGGTCGGCCTTGGGCAGAGGAACTGGAAGTATACACAATATACTGAACCAGAAGAAGCACATATTCAGTATGTGGCCCAGATATTTATCAAAATAATTTTGCTATCTGACCATCCCATTCGTGTTTGCATTTATTGCTGCATTATGAGGCAAATGGCATACTTTATTAAGATTACAAACAATTTACATATTACACCTAGTAAACATTAGCATATTAGCATAAGGAAGAATGGTAGGATACTTATGTGGAGAGTGATATTTAATTCTTGACCTTGGAAATAGCTATTTGAAATTACTCTCACCGTAACAGCCGAGCAGGTCTTGATGTTAATGATGATGAAACATGTGATGCTGAAACTGTTAAAAAGTTCTAGCAAGTGGACCTATGTATTTATCAAATAGTGTGTATTTGTATTATGCCACAGTAAAATCACATTGAGCACATTTGAATAGAAAATGAGCTTCTGATTGGTCATGATTTAAAAAGTGCAGATTAGGTTAGCACACCTCTTTACTCGTACATACAAGTAGTGATTTGTGCTCATTTGTATCAGCAGTTTGACAATCAGTTTGCAGTCCACATCAAAATTGCAAATCCCATTTTTGGCCTTATGCGAGTCTCTTGAGCCTGCACCTGCACTTTTTCACCATTTCTGCCAAGTGACTTTTCATCAGTTTTCAGGAAAAAACACTTTGCAAGCAGGTGCTCCAGAAAGACAAGATTCTCAAAAATACACATCACGTGACAATCATAAATCACCAATTTAGAAACACTCCCCATTCATGCTGCAACAAGAGACCCGGGATTTTCACATTTATCTGCTTTGCGCAGCATTTTTGAAAAGCTCAATTTGCAGTGGTTGAAAGTGCCTGGTTGATATAAATGGAAGAACAAAACTCGGGGGGAAAAAAAGGACATTTCAGATTTATCTGCGGCTGAGTCGTCATGGCGATTGGGTCGAGCCAGCATCTCTGTATATGAGTGAGTGAGTGAGACCGGATACAAGAACAAGTGAGTGAGTGAACACTAGTAGTAGTGTGAACAGACGGGTGAGGAAATGGGGTGGCAGGCATTCAGCGGGGGAGCTTTAGAAATGCAGGTGCCTTAATTGTCCTCCAATAAAGCCTCGGCAAGTGGGCAAACCTGTGAATGAGTGTCTGTTAAAAAGAGGGATGAATGAGTTGCACGTGAATAAATGAAAGAGTGAATGAGTGAATGAATGAGCAAACGAGTGCCTGGAAGAGTAAGCACTCTGTGGGGAAGCTGGAGGAGATTGTGGATTTAGTGGGGGGAGTAGGAAGAGTGATGTGATGTATGTGAAGTAAAAAGGCTCCAGAAGATGAGGAGGCTCAACAAGAAAGGGGAAGAAGGAAAAAGAGATGGTGAAGGAGAATTAGAAGGAAGGTGGACAGAAAGATGGGCAAGGGGGGGGGGGGTGCAAAAATCAGGGCAGAAGTGGGGAGTGAGGTAGGGGGAGTTTTAGGCAGGCCTGTCTCAGACAATGTGACATGGCACACGCTATTAATTCTGGCTCAGCGGAGAGACCCTGCCTCGCCATCTGCTCAGGGTCAGGGGCATTCGCTGGGGTCAGCGTCACATCCACCACTAAGCCCCCCCCCGCGCCACCCCCCACCCCACCCCCCACCCCCACCCCACCCGC